>JANSTV010020892.1:0-14133 GCA_027564135.1 Lestremia cinerea
ATTAACATTGTCGTTTGTGCAATTGTCGATGTGTTGTGTGCAGTTCTTGGGCATGACATCGATTTCGATTCGAAATGAATTGCAACGGCGGCGGCGGCGAGGCGGTGGCGAATAACTCTCGTTCGTTGCATTGACCTTGAATTGGATGGCTTCGGGTTTTGTTTGTTGTTTGATTTTGATGCTGGACTTTGTGCAGGAATCGAAGAGAAATGGTGATTGGTGTGCGAGGGTTTCTTTTCTATCAAGAAATTGTTGATTGAAAAAATTATGGATGGGAGTTTTGGATTTGCTTCAACTGGTGTGGCTTCTGAACTTGATTGGATCGCTTATTGGAATCTGTTTGAAATTTGCGGGAACATTTGAATTCGACGAAATGAACGGTCGAAACATCGCGATGACGGTCTCTGGATTTTGAGGAGACGGAGTTGGTGGAACTGAAGCCAGCCTGATGAGTGCGATGTTAACCAGCAGCATTCGATCGCAAAGTGGATTCGAATTAGAAGAGCGAACACCGTCGAGTGAATTCAAAAGTTCGTTTCGATGAGAATTCAAAATGTGAACTGACAGCGAGAACGAATCACGCGCGTGAGCACAACGAGGTGGCTGCGTTCAATGGGTTAAAGTTGCTTGAAGAGACACACTGAGTGAACAGTGTATACGTTGCGTAACGATGCGTTGCGATACGTTGCGTTGGGAATTGAATGTCTGTGAAGCATTCATTCGGCCAAAACATGTTGAATTCGGCATTGCTCCGCTTGTTTTCCACTGAGAGGAGGTGGAAAAGGGGGAGAAACGAACAAACGGTATTTGTAATTGATTTTCACCGGTCAATCGGCAATATTTCTCTGTGGGAAAACTTTCGAAATGGGAAATTGTTTGTTGTTTCTTTCTTTGGCAAACTGTTGAATCGACACTGAACGCTGATCGATATCGTTAAGTTATCCACTTTCAGAAAGCATCCAATGCATTCGATCAATTTTTCATTGGAAGCCCCCGAAAAGACTGTAATTCTAGCAAATTGCTTCGGAAAACTCCGATCCACTTTCCTGCAGTTTGGAATTAGAGAACAGAAGCGATGGGTAAGCGCAGCAAAGCCGCGATTGAGGTATGTATTTACCTCCCACCTCATCCTCCCGAAACCAACTCCCCGACGAATCCCTTGGGAATTGCCCGCTGACGGCACAATCAGCCACTGATTTATGTTTCGAGCGGAGGCTCCTAAGCCAATTCCATTCATTTTTCAAAGTGTAATGTTGGTTCGTTCCCCGTCACAATTTTCGAACGATTCTTCTTGCGAAGAACGAAGAAATTACTGTGCTGCAGGAGCTTGCAGTCGGAAGCGGGTTCGAACCGATCTGAATCGTTTCGCATCGAAATTAATGGATCGGTTGGCGGTCTGCACATAATGCTGTGGGTGTCATGCCCTCCCCCCACGGAAATCATTCAAGACTAAAAAAAACCCCGCCTTGTTCGATCCATGCGAGCCACAAAGCTTGACCAAAATCCATTCCAAAATCTATCGCTATTTGCCCAATGTGAATCAGTCATGTTGCGGTCAACGATTGATTGTTTCATTTTAAACCAAGTTCATTTGATTTTGGCGGCGCTTTTGCGAATTGTTTAATTTGCTCCGCATGCAAGTGGGGAGTGAGATGTGGTATGCTCTTCAAATTTAAATTTTCATTGGAAAATTGTTGGCATCACCGCCTCACCACTCTCCAACGTCACCCGTTGCACGCTTGTCCTGCAGCATGTCACGCAAATCAACAAATCGACCGTGATTGGAAGCCGAACCAAACAAACAAAGAGGATTAATCGCGAACGGAACGACATGGAAAATGTGGCTCCGAGAATCAATTGAATTTTCCGCATTGAACACTGTAACACTATCTGTTTGCCTCGGAGCAGATGAATGAACGTCAATCGATTTGACTCCAGCACCACCGACATTCATAGTTTCGGCTTGGGAAATCAACTGGAACGTTTCGAGTTTGAAATGCGTGAAATTCACACAAATTGCTCCGAGTCGAAATGCTCAATCATTCATCGCTGATCGAATGCCGATTGTTAACATCAAGTGTTGCGCCATTTGCAGGTGTCATGGTTCCCTCCCACACAAGCGTCGGCCCGGAATGATATTTTATCCCACGCGTCACCGACTGATGGCAATCCTGTCGGCGAACACACGACAGGCTCGGTGCGGTCTTCGCAATGAATCGACTTGTCGTGCCAATGATGGAGGCTTCAATTGACATCACTCGATGCGACCTTGTCCCTTTCGGTCGTCAAATTACGAGCTCATTCATGCCGGGGAACCGAGACGGCTCACTCGAATTGGGTTAAGATCACGACCTTGACCGAATTGTCTGGCCGCGTGTGCACAATGAGCCGTGCTCTGGCTGTCGAGTGAGTCATTTGCAAAAGTGTGCCTTCGCATGGATGGGATTATGTTGAACGGGGAAGAAAGCGACGACGATGACGATGGTGGATAAAATTACGGGGACATTCAACAGTTTCGTTGAGCTCCGAAGGTGGTTTTGGCGCGGTGTTTGTCCAACAGTTATTTTGCCAGAATATCAAACGAAACCAATTGGCTTTCCGCCTCAAAGCATTCATCGAATCGATTGATATAAGCGGCTTATTGGCAAATGTAAGCTGACCCAAGCGACCGAGCATTGAACGAAAACCATTCAGCAAATCCGCTACTGATGGCTTACAACATCTGACATCGGTAGCCCTCATCGACTGTCGCAGAACGATGAAATCGAAAGCTTAATCCAATCATCCATTGGTTGACTGGCATTACCGGAAGGATCGTTTGAGTTCTCATCAAAACGAAAATTCATTCCATCTGTTTGCCGTACGATGGAAAATGCCAACGTTGGAAAAAGAGAAAGGCGACTGCATAAACGGTCTGGAGTTCATTCGACGGCGTGAGAGAGTGGAACGACCTTCGGGAGAATCTCCCAGCGAACGCCCGTTACGATTGCATAAAATCGTTCAAGCAGAAAATTCCAATATCATTTCAGACAAATTCTCTTAGAATTCAATGGGAAATTGCAGTGAAACGACGGGTTGATGGCTGCTGCCGATGCTGCTGACTGCTGTTGACTGTTAATTGGCAAACAATGGCAACATCTGCCTGTGAATAAGTAGATGTCGATGAACTGTTGCATTAACCGCCAATTAATTCGATCAAGATAGACGTTGAACTGAAGGGATCAATTGCCGGAATCTGCATGCGGACGGTGGACGAAACTAATCCGTTGAATGCGACGGAGGGATAATCCAGTCCGAAACGATAATTCATTGTCCGAAATCCAATTGCCTCGAAATCCTGGTTGAGCTTTCCCATCTTCTCTTCACGATAATTTCTCGTTTCGAAGCAGTCAAAGAAAACCCGATAGGGTGGCAGCGGAAGGGACGCCGATCGATAAAGGATTCATTCACCTTCGATTCGAATGGTTGACGCGGGTTTGGGTTGATTTTCTCGCTCAAACGATTGCAAAGCCGAAAATTGAACGAAAAATGATTCATAAAACATTCACCAGCGACCGACCTCACCCCCGTCCGACCATTGAATAGCAAACGGCCAATTGATCGCATTCGGAACGAGGAGGATGCGAGGTGAGGTGCGGGCAGTTGAAGTGAAAATGATAGCAGTCATTTTGAATATTTTTCACGTTTGGCAGCCAACGGCAACTTTACGGAAAGACCGAATTGAATACTCTTTTTTTTTTGTTGATTGTCTTCGATGGCACCAACGACAATATGGACTTGAGGTAGAAGGAGTATGTTCGCATGTCATCGCTCATCATAAGCACACAACCGCCTTTGGAAACATCAAAAATCGCATTGCCAATGAAAAAGCCATCGACGTACCAAAGCTATGCCGAGCAAACGTGGAATAACAGAAAAAGAAAGCATCTTTCAACCATCCACCGCACCGCATGGAAAACGAACAACACAATTTCAATGTCAAACATTGCGTCGACATTCACGTCGCCCCGTACGACGACCGGAGGGGTTGGGAAGGCGTGCGGCACTGTCGATTTTATGTACATAACCGAAAACCAGAATCCGCAACAAAGTCGGACGGCGTTTACAATCCGCCGTCACCGCCATTGGTTCTGGTTCCACATCGGAACGCAGCATCACTCGAAAGCACAACACCATTCGATTTCATGTCGGATGCGTCAGTGCCATTCAGTGCGTCGAGGAGTTCGGTTCGTGGTTGTTTGTCGTGTGAACAAGTTCGAGTAGTATCGCGTGCCAGTGGAACGGTCTCGTTCAGTGAGTGAATTCAAACTGTTGCGTTGATTTGGTCGTGAGGCGGTCGTTCGTTGGGGATCACACTTTTCGGGAAAACGGACACACGTTGCATGGGTCTCGTGGGGATGCTGTTGGGGCGAAAGTGAAAATACTTTTGGTTTTATCGCAGCTTGTTGCCAACGACTCCAGACAAAAGTAAGTGCATTTTGGGAATTTTGGCTTGAATCGATTGCGAGCGGTCGGTTGGTCGTCAGGTGAACGGTAATTTTTGAAGAGGTCGCCTGGAAACCAAGCACTTGAGTTCTGATCGAATTATGTTTTGCCTCTGCTGAAAAGAAAATCGAAGAATTGATTCGAGTAGCTCGTCTGGGCTGTGCGGGAAGCTTACGAACCATTCATCATTCAGGCTGCCGTCGGATCACCATCATTCGCCACGGACACGGCGCGAAGCACATTCCTATCGAAATTCTCTCGCATTTTATCGCCGTCGATGATATTTTTATTGCCATCCGCAGCCCCACGAATGAATGCTAAATGACTAGCACGCACTTCCCATAACTGGTTTCGGCTCGGCCGTTTTCATTGCTGTCTCGCATTGTGTATGACAACCCTGATGGCCCGAGGGCAATTCATACAATTTTTTTTTTTTTAAATTTCCATTCAAGTCTTTGATCATTCTACGGATTCGATTGGAATCGGAATCCTTCGGTTGAAGCTGAGTACCCTGATTGTGGGAGGGGTTCGGAAAATGGTACAGTTGTCAGGCCCTTTTGTTTCGGCAAATCATGTCGTTGTTGTCAGCAAGGGTAATTTATCGTCTGTGTGTCATCGGAACATCACAATTGCGGTTTTCTTTCGTTTCCACTTTTGGGCCTTGCTTGGCTGAATGCGATGATTGCCATTCGAGGTCCGGATGATAAATTATCCCCGCCAGGGCGATGAAGTCAAAGGCATTCATTCCGATTCGCCACAATATCGAACCGGAGGCAACCATGCGGTGCGCCACAGGAACATCCTGTGTTCGGAGGTTCTTCGATGAAAGGACTTGTCGAGATTTTGGCATCGACAATGAGGCATCCATCAATTGACTGACACAGTCAGGGATTCAGATATCCTCGCCTTTTCATACCAAATTTCCTCAAAATTCTTTCAACTTTTAGCCACGTGAATTGTCACGTTTCGCGCGTCAAGAAGACTCCGTCTCGAAACAAGTCTCATTCACCTCGCAAGTGTACCCCCGTTTTGCTGAATCAACACAAAAACCAATTGAATGACGGTAATTACATCAACAAATATGTTGATTTCGCCCTGCGCGATATTCCTTCAAAATTGGCAGAATTTGTCGCAACGCGACGTTACCTCACATTCCGGTGAATGATCAATGCGAAAACGACTGGCTTCGATTCGAATTTATTCAAATGAACATTCGCTTCACATGATTGAATTCATGTCGACCGCCATCGATTGTCTTGAATGGCGTCGTCGTCATCGTTTCCAAACTTTTACGACTCGAATCCATCACTTTTGTGGAAATTTTACGGTCGGATTTTTGCACTTTTGCCAAATTGAACAGGTCCTTCGACTCGAGCCCAACGCGACCGGATCGCTGCTGCAAGGAAAGCGGTTTCGAATCACCGACGCTTGACTGAAACGCAAACATGCAAGTAGATACGATTCGATTGAAGCAACCGAAGGAATCCGTTTTGCGGCCGATGTGGGCGACCCGACCAACAGATGATTTCGATATGAAATGTTTACTTTCGCCAGCGGCCGATTGGATGCGGGCCATCAAAGCAGAGTGATTGATGGGCTCGTTGAGTGACCGTTGCTCAGGTAGACCTTCCATTGCCCATGAATTTTTAATCGAACGTCCGGCAGCCGGTGCTTCAGTCGTCCATTTTGAATTGCCTTCGAATTGGCCAATTAGCAAGCATTCGGTTTCGAAATCAAGCCGAACCGCTGCACTGTCGCTGGCGAGGAGCCATGCATGTGCCGTACTCGCGGTCGATCGTCCATCCATCAGGACTTTTATCTCAATTTGTTCAATTTTGCTCCAACTTCGTGTTGTTTTATCGTCATCATCGTCGTATCTCGTTTTATTTTCTTGCTGAACGAACTTTGTGGCCTTGATTCGATTGTGGCTTCAGCTACAAGATTGATGTGACGCCATTTGTTTGCCGAATCTAACGGACTTTTCTCTGAAAAATGACGATTTCGAGAGGATTTCGTTTGTTGCGATGACGATTTCATGGACAATCCCTGGGTGTTCCTCGTGCAGCCTCTCGGGCCCGCCGACAGTGTAACCCACTGAGTTCACCCCCATCGATTCGTTCATGGTGAATTCATTCGACGAAAGACACAAACAAACAAGCAAAAGACGCTGTCACTCGCTCGATTTGAATTTCTGATTTGGAAATCGCCGGAAACAAATCGAAAAGAAATGCAAAATTCGTTTTGAATTGATTTGGCCAATTGGCCGATTGTTGCTCGGTCATGCGATGAATGAGAAACAAACAACTGAGTTTGAAGGCCATCTGCTAGACGGTCGTGAATTATGTCGCATCGATGGGCTGCGACGCTCTGCTCGCAATCAGAGCAAATGGCCATCTGTCTCGGAATGTCGTCCGACGAATCTCTGATTGCGAACGACCGATCGTACGGCGACCGTTTGCGACGCATCCACCCGGATGAGCCAATAAATTATTCAAAAAGTTGGTTCCAACTATTCGACCGCGATTGCATACACACACACACGCGCGCATCAAACCAGCATGTTCGGGACGGGACGCGAAAGGGATTTGAAAGTTTTTCGATGATTTTTCGTTCCAGCGGAAAATTATGGCTTTTTCTTTGGCAGCGCAAACGACCGTTTGTTATTTTTAATGTTTCGGAATGTTTGGCATTTGGCCGAGTACTCGAGCAGGGAGCCAGAGGGCGAGAGTCACAGGGGTGCTGGATGGATAATGGATGGTTAATGAGTGTCAGATGAATCGCGTTAACGATGAATTATCGCGGCCATTGAAGCCGAATGCGATAATCGGAAAACATTCCAAACACAAGGCCGCTCGTTTTGATTGAGCCATTCGAACGGGTGGTGTTAATCAATGGAAATTGGCTTCGATCGCCATCTCGTCGCGACCATGGTTGGTTTTTGTGCTGAGAATGGCATTCGCTGGCCGAGATGATGACCGACAATGAAATAGCTGACGCGCAGGAGCCAAATCGACGAAAAACGAAGCAATTTCCTCCAGATCCGAACGTAATCCGTCCCGAATTGGAGTCCAAAGCTAATCCGGCCCAAGCTTCTAATGCGTTTTTAAGCTCTGAAGCGATTCGCTCGATCCGATTGGCGTCGTCTGAACGATTTGCCAAATTGATTGTGTCAAAACGGGATTTGCAGACAGCTGCACGCCATTTGGAGGTTGCGGCCGTTCACCACGTGAAATTGATAGCTTGCATCCGAATGACGGTATGGAAAATTCATTTGCGCAAGGAGCATCGTGCTGCTCAGGAGTACCTTCGGATATTTCGAAGAGAAATTTTCGCATGCAAATGGCTGGCGATGAAAAATGGCCCATTTTTATTTTCATTCGCGCGCGAAAATGACAAGCAAACAAAACGAAAAACTTCTCTCGAAGCAACGAAGACAAAGCGATTCCTTTTCGCGTGGAATGCATTCGGGTTTTTTCTCGGGAGGGAAAATGAAAAACGATGCTCGACCACACAGCGGTGAATGGAGGACGATGACGAATGGCCTGTTCTGATAAAGAGCGTTTGATGAATTGAAGTGTGCACCAGCCGGTATTGCGGCTCGGGGCTGGTTCGCGTCGAATGGACTTGATTTGCTTGCGGATTGTCATTGTCTTCGTGCCATTCCAGCTTTCCGGGGGTGCATCCGCAATGGTATGGGCACCTCGAAAGTCATCCGGTGGAGGCGCTGTCTTGCATACGGAATGCGAGCGACGAACGTGATGTTTGATTTGAGAAATGGCACGTTTCACGCTAGTGGCCATTTGGATGAACGATGAGTTGCGAAAATGCAGCATTTTGCGACTGCATGAGGTGGACGTGAGCTGCCTTTTTTGGAGATTATTCACCTCAAATCGACTGGCGTTGGCATTTCTATGGCATTTCCAAGGGAAATGAGCAGATGACTTGTCATAACGTTCTCCACCCACAGCCATTCGTGAAGCTTATTGAACTAGTCGAAATGCTGTTCATCAACATAGCAGCCAACCAGTCGCCCGACGAACCACAAACAAACGTCTGCCTTTGTACGTTCTACGATGCGGCGCCGAAGATTCACAATTGAACGACGAGCAACTACGCGTCGCATTGGCGACAATCACAGCTACCTCCACGAAGATGATGATTAACTCGACTGTGTATCGTTCCGACGATTCCGATTTCCGGTATTTTCAAAATGCGAAGGCATTTCGATGCTAATCCCAGGTGCTGGAAGTCGACGTAAGTCCCGTATTTCTCCCCACCCTGCACTCCCTCCGTTCCATCGAAGATGAAATCGAATCCTGCTCGACGATTCTCGTCGATGGAACGTCAACACGTGCCCACAATTTATGACGATTCTATTTGGCATTCCATCAATCGGCACGTGACGCCACCTCGACCAGACCGGTTCGCGTTCAACATCGAAGTTTAATTAAAACTTGTTCATTTCCTTGAGGCCTGTCATCGTCACCACCGCCACCCTTACCCCCACCGCCATTACCGGGCCAATGTTAATGATTTTCTTTTTCGTTTCGCAAGAAAAACACAACGAAAGCAACCGAAATGGAAAGTACAATTCTTGTTATTCAATTTCTGTTTTCCTTATTTTTTTTTTCATCATCTGAATCTGAATGGTTGTCGTCGTCATCACGGCCGGTGTCATTTTCGCACAACACGAAAGTGTTATCGATTTGCGTTGAGTTCAAGGTGAACGCGTCCGGGCAAAGTAGTTGCGTCAGCATTTTGTTTCTGGTCCCTCGGCAACCTTCGGCAGCCTCCGATCGGCTTAGGGATGATTAGTTCAATTTTCCGGCAATTTGATTCGCCTTCATGGGGGGCCGCAATCATCGACGCACCCAGGAGACCATATGCTGATTAATTGTCCAATGAAATTATCGGCAAAGGATTGAATGGCTCGCATTCGTTTTCCATTGGAATTTGAATTGGAAATTCCATTGACTTTTTTACGATTCGTAAACGAGCACCGCAGTTGGCTGTCGGCCAATTGGGTCGTGCGGAGCGACGGATGATTAAAGCTGTACGTTTGACGCAGGTCGGCCGCTACCGAAGAATAAAATCATCGTTTTCTGGGCAATCAATGGTTGTCGATGCGTCGGAAAGAGTCTTCGTCATTCGATTCGATTCGATTCAATTCCATGATTGTGGTGACGAATTCAATGGTGTCGCTCCAAAAGGCGCCACGCAAGGCGAAAATGTGATATTCACCCCACGTGCAGACGGGGACGGTGAGACGATTTCCATTCGCAGCGACGACAAAGCTCGTTCATCAAATCGACATTCTGATTTACTTCATTTCCGGCAAGCCACAAGCAAGCACGTGCGATTCTCGCTTTGATGTTGCACTTTGCAGAACAGTTCGAGTAGAAATCTCAAATAACTTTTCCAATTCCCGGTCGGGAAAAGTCTCCAACATTCCAAGGACATTCAAGAGGTGTTTTAATTACATTTCAACTTTGTTGGATCTCCAGGTGAGTTATTCAGTGGAATCACTGCGTGACGTCCTCGCAAAGCCCATTTTCCGCAACATCTCTGCACCACATTTCCCCACAAAATCGAGCGAATCGACAACACCAATCATTTTCCATCTGTTTGACTTTGCCCGGTAGCAATTTGGAAATTGGAAAACATTCCTGCGAAACGCACCATCCCGTCCGTCACCTATTCGACAGTCAATTCAATCAGAATATCGCGGAGCAAATAATCGAATCAAGAATCGTCTTGCAAACGTGCCAGTCGTTGGTTGAATGGCTGTACGCGGACGAGTTGAATCTCGATCGGTTTTTCTACTCGCGAAACGAATATCTTCTCGGAATTTCTGACAATTTGGCATCCATTGCGGGACGGGGGAGGGTGTTGCTCATCAAAACGTTCTCAGACAATACATTTCGAGGAAATTTCCCGTCGGATGATGATGCCCGTTTCCTTCCGAGAACATTTCGCCATCTTTCATGCGGAAAATTTTGTCCTCGACCCAACCACCGTTTTCCCCGGCGAGCATCTCTCACCCACGCGGACGCATCCAAATGAAAACTCTGTCTCCATTACGGTGGCATCGCATGACTGCCTCTGCGCGCACCTCTGCTCGATTTGCCACCGTTTCGTCTGGGTTATTCGATTTGGAAACTGAATTTGTTGCGGTCGAGGTGTAGCGGTTGTCATAGCTTGTTTTGCGAAATGACCAGAGTCAAAGTGTGTCCAACGCTCGGATTCGCCCATTGATTTCAGCGCTACGACATTTGAACACAAATTGCATTTACCATTCGAGCTGCACAAATCCAATTGCGGCTGGTCGCCAAATGCACGGAAAATTCGATTTGCTGTGGACAAAGCTTCGTAATTATTTCGACGAAATGGATTTGCCGGACGATGGTATGGGTCGCAACGGATTGCCCTAATGTGGACAGGCTACGCTCAAAGCGCATCAAATTAATATCTGATTGCCATGCGATGCACACACGCGGTCCCAGGCAGAGCTCGCAAAGCGAAACGATTAAAATTTCACGGGAATGAAGACATTTTCACACAGGGTTGGTTTGGCGGTGAAGGCAACGTTTGGTGTCATGGCGACGCACCACTTGGATGCCATCATTCGGTAGTCATAATCTCCGCCACTGGGTCGTCGTCAACTCATCGTTCCAGCAACGAAGACGAGACGTTAATTACTCATATCGTTTATTCACCTCCCAACACCGCCTGTTGCCATTTCCAAAGCCCTTTGAACTCTCGCTTCTTCCAGCCGAATATCTCCACGAGAAAAAAAAGTGAAATGAAAAGCAAAAAATGTGTTGGCAGAGCAACCCCGGTCTGCCGCTCATTCCACTCTTCGTATTGCCACCCAATGACTGCAAATGAATAATTCACGGTGGCTGACAATGGCAGCTCATTAAGTCGCTCTGAAATTTGCATTTCGAATTTTGCGTCGAACGAACAGCCACAGCTGAAACTTCCGAATGACGGCAACAATGTCGGACGCGCGGCGGAAAATATTTACTTTCGATTAGCGGGATGCACAATGACGACGATGGCAGCGACGATGACGACGTCGTTATTGCCTGCAGACACAACAAAGTACACAATAGGTCGTCTTCGGTGGCGGACGTGCCACTCGGCCGATCGAATTCACTTTCAAGACGACGTCCGACGTGCACTGACGATGTAAAAGCCATTTGTTTGCGTCGACAAGCTTCGGGCTTGTCTAATTAACGGCAGCGCGTGAGAAAACACTCAACAATTAATTGTTTCCGAAACAATTGGGCAGACTCAGTGCGACGATAATGGAGATTGGTGCCCTTTGGGTAGTCGAGGTGGGTGAGTGGGTGGTGATTTCCGTCGCTGAATCGCTTCAGCGGTGGGGATGAGGCTTCCGATGAAATTTCCCATTTTCCAGCCAGAGAGACTCATTCCATTCATTCCATTTACAGATTGAAGGCAACCCAGTGAACTCCCTCGCTCTGCCTCGTCGCCGATGTGACCGATTGGAATCCGAAACGTCACTCATTCAACGTTCGTCGTGAGCATGAAGTGCATGCGGTGCAAGTGAAAGGTCCTTCAAAAAGTGAATGTGTCGCGTAAGCGAAAGTGAAAGTGGAAAAGTGTCAACAAATTCTCGGAACAGAAAAATAAAAACCCAGTGATTCTCTATAACGGTTCACGGAATGGATCAATTGAGCGCGTCGTCATCGTCATCACCGCTGTCGGGTGGGTCACCGCGTCGTCGCGCCAAACTGCAGCGATCCGAGCGTTTGCACAGTGATTCACACACACCGTTTTCGTCATGGGAAACGTTGGTTCGCGACAGCTTCGGTCACATCGCATGGCCCATCAAAATCACATCGTGGGAACTGGTCGTCGATGGAGCAGACGTGGTGCCAACCAGGTGAGTTTTTCTTGTGTTTCGACCGTTGAACGAATCCGATATTTCTGCTCCTCCATTCGAATTGGCGCAGTTGGTCGTTACGGCCTTGCGAACGGCAAATCAATTTGATGGCGGAAACGTGACCGCTGGGTTGCTGCCCCAATGACACCCAATTTCGTGCTTGGTGACGTGAAGGGACGCGAGAGACCGGAACGACAAAAAGTAATTCTTTTTTTTTGAAAATCTGCCAGAACCGAAATCCGGTTTTATGAACAACCGAAATGCTGAGTTATTTCCCGGTGTTTTTGCCTCGTAAAATGGCACCGCATCGCATCCTCGCAGCTCACATTTGTACTATTTACGGTCGGGCATTATCGTTTGTTATTCCTCGTCTGCTGCTCACTGCGATAATGTCTATGTGTTTTTTGTTTTCTTGCTGTTCGTCTGGTAAAGCCGCTACCGTCACTGCCACCTCTGACAGAATGATAACGCATTTTATTGGGCTTTATGACACGAGGAGCATCTGGCTCTCGGGTGGGAGTTAACAACAAGTTTTTTGGCGACGGGATGAAGTCGACGTTTGCCAGATGGAGATGTCAGACCGGCTAATGCAAGGGACATGTCACTTTTCTTTGGAGCTGCCTGCGGAGAATGGCTCCGTTATGGATGGACTCTTCAGTTGTTTTGAAATCGATTCGGTGTGATTTTTATTCACACAAAAGAAATTCAAACTGAAGCGGCAAGACCATTCGAAATGATTCAGAAGAATAAACAGCACTTTGCTTTTGAAGAGCTTCCATTGAATTATTGACGAAACGGACTTGGGCTAATCATGGATGCGGTGCGGTGTGAACCCTAAGCCAATCTCACTTCAAGTATTCCCAATTCCGAACACATGTCCGATTTCGTAAATTCCATTTCGTTGTTTTGGTTTCATTGCATTAACTTCGTCGTTGAGCGATTTCACTCGTTTGCCCATTCAACTTCAGGCGAGCTGTCCAACAATGGAAATTCCAAAGTGACCGACACAGTCTTGGTGATTCCCGCACGATAATTGATTGAATGGCGTCGTTTAATTGCGAGCCACTCCATTACTGTGATGTTTATCGAGCGCTGATTGACTGCCCTGCCATCCGCACCGGAGGATAATCTCAAATCACCTTGAAGGACATTCGATCCCTTTTCAGTGAATCACTTCTGCATCGCCAGTCAGCCAAGCATGGGAGAGGTCTTACGGGCAGGAGAATTGCCAAAATAATCGAATGAGAAATTCATAATTCAAACGACAACATTTCTACCATTCCGATATGAGCAAACACGTTGCCTTCGGCATCCTCAA
Organism: Lestremia cinerea; assembly: GCA_027564135.1. Classification (NCBI taxonomy): domain Eukaryota; kingdom Metazoa; phylum Arthropoda; class Insecta; order Diptera; family Cecidomyiidae; genus Lestremia; species Lestremia cinerea. The sequence continues at coordinate 13,716 of JANSTV010020892.1, forward strand.
AATGAACGTAAAAAAACGCAGAGATGTCTGCCACGATGTTCGCAGTTGAAATTTCATTAAATTCTTCGAAAGACGTTGCCTCGGCACGACAGTACACGCCGATGGTGAAGTTTTTTTTCCGCTTTCGTTTTTTGTTCCTCGAAAAAATGCAAATTTGAAGAACCCAACGGCGTTCAGCATCGATCTCGCATGGAAGCGACACATTGCGCGCATTTTTCGACTTCGCCTTCGGGCGTATGATGTTTGTTCGATGAATTTTCACAAATTAATCGAATCAAGGATACGGAATCAGTTTCAGTTGCGTTTTCTTGTTAGCCTTGGCGGTGCGTTGGTTGAAACTCGTTCAGCTGAAACTCCAACGGCATTCGATGACCCGACGACTGTAATATCTGATGCTCGAGGAATTCATCTTCATTCG
>JANSTV010021003.1:0-16144 GCA_027564135.1 Lestremia cinerea
TGAGATCATTTCGTGGTTAGACTTTTCCGCCGAAAATAGATTTCAAAGTCTATCATCCGAACATCGATGACAAGGCTGTTGAGATTTATCTCAATTCAAATTTCGCGGGCCAGTCGACATTTTTTCATGTAGTTTAGTTTTAGTTTTTGTAGTTGGCATTAGGCCTTCCTTTTTTTTCTGCAGCCAACTTCACATGTTGTCGCTTTAAAATGTCACTTCTTTTTCATGTTTGATGCAACGCAGACGTGCGTTTATTTTCAATAAATTGACAAAATTTCAATTTTTGCGGATTTTCATGAAAAACTGAATCAGTTCACCTGATTCAGTTAAAATCTAAATTCAGTTCATCTGAATTTAGTGCAGCACAAATCAGTTCATCTGATCTGTGCGAATTACCGAAATGTTTGATTGTGATTTCTGGAGAAGGTATTTTTTAAATGAACGTGAGTTTTGGGAGAAGTATTTTGTTTGGAGGTTGCGGTTGGAGGTGTTTGGAGCAGAAAAATTTCTGACGAGAAATTTTTGGCGGAGATTTTGAGGAGAAAGTTGGTAACGGGACTTCGATTGATTCCATCTCGAATGTTCTTTGAACATTTCTACGGAGCAATTCACCATCATTTTCGCACATGGAATGTTCTCGAACATTTTTCATGATGTAATAGCTGTGTCGAGTCAGCTTCAAAAAAATCGGAAGAATTAATGAACATCGTTGGAATTCGTGGTGCGGAACTGGAGATTGCACAGCCGACTTTTTTTTTTTTTTTTTTTTTTGGAAAATCATTTATTATTTAATTTCAGTCATTTGTATTCTTTCGATGAGACATGATTCCGTCATGTTATATTCGTTGAGTTTGAATTTGGAAAGTTATTTTGAATGTGCGTTAGGCCGGCGCCTTAAAAAAAAAAAAAATCAAAAATTAGAAATGCTTAAGTGTGATCTGAGGGATCTTTAGAAATTTGATTTGGAGGAAGTTGAGCGGTTTCGTGAGCTGTGCTTCTTTTGGCAAGTAGAAAAGAGTGTTTTCACCTCATTAAAAACTACTCCGTCTCCGCCTCTCAACTCCCTCATTTCATTCTTGAATTAATTAAATAAAATTTGTGAATGTGCAAAATGCATCCAGAGTTGTTCTCCTTTTGATTGAATTATGCCTGAGGGGCTCAGCTGGGTGTTTCGACGTCCTGGCCTATCTGATAGACAAGTCCTTGGCCTCTATGCCTGTGGTGCCACCTGATGAGGTGGTTGTTCACGTCGAAATCTCCTCCTGTTTCGAAAGATTGAAGCAAACCGAGCGGCGGCTCGTAAAAATCGTTATTTTCGTGTTGAATTTCAGCTTTTTGCATGACTGAATTGTCCGAGGGATACGCCCCCCTCAGAAACTTAACCACTTTGAAGTACAGATGCCTGTCTATGCGACTGACCCCTGATAGTGTATATAATTCTTCGTTGGGAATGTAACGATATTGTCCGACTTTGCGTCTTCCTCTTTTTTCGTCAATCAGACGTAATTGTTTACGCTCAAAAATGCGCAAAGATTCCATTTGGCTCGCTGTTATGTTGTGCCAGCTGTTAAATGCATATGATATTGTGGGTCTTAAGATGGATTTGTACAGCGCGGTTTTCACGCGTTGATTCACTGCTTTTGAACGCAGCACTGCTCCCAGCATTTTCGATGCTGCGGTTGCTTTTCGTTTAACGAAATCGATGTGTTGGTTGAACGTGAATCGTTCGTTGAAAACTACCCCTAGGTAACGGAGTTTGTTTACGTTTTTCGTTTTGATTCCTGCGATGGTGATTTCTGCCTTTTTCGTCAGCCGACGAGTTCTGAATGAGAGCCTGTTCTTTTGTCCGTAAATTTTGAGCAGTTCGCTCTTCGATTCATTTATTGTTATTTTCATGTCTTTGCAGAACGAATGTACTTTGTTCGCCATTGCTTCAAGTTTTGATTCTGCGGCTTCCGTTTCTCCCCAAGCCAGATATAATGCGTCATCCGCAAAGCAGATCGTCTGTGCTTGGTTTTCTTGGAATCGTGGCATGAGTGCAATAAAGAGTGCATACAGGAGTGGAGAGAGTACACTGCCTTGGGGCACTCCCGCCCTGACTCTGTGCCATGAAGATCGCGTATTGTTGATGACCACTGAGAGGAACCGGTCCTTCAGGAAGCTTGAAATCATTCTGATTGTGCTCGACGGCACTTGAAAGTCATGCAGGACTTTTATCAGTCCGCCGTGCCAGACCGAATCAAACGCTTTTTCGCAATCTAATGACAGAGCTAGGACGGTTTCGCCCCGATTCAATGCCGATGTGATGAGGGAAGTAGCCGCATGAAGAGCGTGGCTCGTAGAGAGCCCTTTCCTAAAGCCGAATTGGTGATCTGGCAGTATTTTATTTTCTGCTGCAAAGTCGCCAAGTCTTCGGTTCATTATTCTTTCGAGGAATTTGGAGAGGTTTGACAAAAGTGTCACGGGTCGATATGATGGTATTACCGTCTTCTCTTTTCCTGCTTTGAGGAGTGGACATATCGAGCCCAATTTCCAGTACTTGGGGAAGTATCCCCTGTTTGAACAGTGGTTCATCAAGATCGTCAGGAACACAAAGAATTCGAGGGGTAATTTCTTTATTATGAAGTTTGGAGTGCCGTCGTGGCCCGATGACTTTTTTGTGTTCATGTTTCTCACGTCTTCAAGCACTTCCGATGTGGTTGCAAACAGGTTTGGATTATGCTCGCCCCAGTCAAGGCAAGCCGGTTGCTCTTCGCTGAATGTGATTTCGGGTTCGTGGTGGTCGTAAATGCTGTTCATTTGTTCTTCAATTCGTTTTGAGATTAGCGGGTCGCCTTTCAAGGCAGCCTTCGAGTGAATGTCGCTGTAATGCTGAGCAAAAGCTTCGACTTTCTCTTCGGTGGTGTTGAGTATGCGCTTGGAGACCGGCGCAACAATATTCTCTGCCACGGGGATCCGTCTCTTGTACGTCGAAAGTGCTTTGGCCGCCTTGAACATATCGCTTCCCGTTTGAATTGATGTCAACTTTTTGACGAATGCATTACGATTAATTGTTGCCATTCTTTGATCTATAATTGTAGACAGTCGTTTGATTCTGGCGTTGATGTTTATTGTTTCATCGAATGCCGCTCTTCCACGATAGATTCGTCTTTGAATTTTAAACAGATCTTTTCTCCATTGTCTTCTGACAACTATCAATTTCCTTGTTTCGCTGTCGATGCCTAGATACGTTCCTCTTCCCACTTTTCTCTGAGGCACGTTGCTCAGTATCGTGTTGCCGATAGCCCAAGCCATACGTTCTACGGTGCCGTCTATTTCTTGTATCTCCATGTTACTGAAAACTGGCAAATCTTCATTCATGACAAAGTCGAGAATGTCTTGTCTGATTGCTGGAACGTCGGCTTCATTCCAGTCGTAACATATTCTTCCATCTTGTTGGACGATTTCAGAATGTAATTGAATTTGGATTTCTACGATGTTGTGGTCAGAGTCAAATGGGAAGGTGGGCAGGAGAGATGGTCCGATTTTCGTGATGGTCGTTATCGTTATAAAAAGGTCGATGAATGATTGTGAGCGTGAGTCCTGACGTGATGGGTATCTGGAGCGATGCACTGTCAGAGCATTGTTTGATGTCCATCTCTGGAGCTTGTTGCCCTCGGAGTTGTTGGAGTTGCACGCCCAATCTTTGTGGTGTGCGTTGAAGTCGCCTCCGATGACTATGTGTGATGATTGTGCCCTGAGTGCTGTTAGTAACTGGTCTAATTCGGTGAGGTCTATTGCGTTTCTGGATCGGTACATTGAGACTATTGCGATTGTGTGAGAGTTTAGGCATTGCAGAAGGCAAGCTGAGAATTCGAAGCTATTGAAGGAGGTATTCATGAATGGTATTGTGTATGCTAAATCGTTTCGAATGAGGATTGCCGTGCCTCCTCCTCTCTGGCCAATCCTGTCGTCACGTTTCAACTGGTAATCGACGGGTCTCCAGTTGTGGTGTGGTTTGAGAGCCGTTTCGGTGATCAATATTATGTTGGGTTTATGCACATCAGCGTGGTGTTGAATTTCGTTTCTTCTTGCTGTTTTCGCCAAAGTTCGCGTGTTTATGAGGTGAATCTTAAGTTTATCAAGGCCCTCCGTGGTTGATGAGTGACAGAGCGAATTGAATGATAGCTTGCGGCTTTTGTGATGCATTCAAGTTTGAGTACACTGTGTTGAATTGTTTCGCTTGACGTAAAAGATCGAAAAAGGATAGACCTAATAGCTCTTCGCAATCAGAGAATATGCTGGCTGAGTTTAAGTTATCCCCTCGCATTGGGTCGCCGGAGCCACTTTGGGCTCGTGTGTGGGTCGAACCCACGTGAGTTGAAACTTTTCGATTCTTTTGAATGTCAGTGTCGATATTACGTTTGAGTGCATCTGCGAAAGATTCATCGTTTGTGTTCGAGAGTGAGAGTGGCTTGAATGCTTCCTTAGTCTGGACGCGAGTTTGACGATCGCCGACTGTTGTTGATTTTGTTTTGTTTCTTTCCATGAATTTCAGACGTGCAGTGCATTGTGCGTAGGAGGCAGTGTGGCCCTTGCCACAGCCTGCGCATTTCAGTAGTGATGCGTCTGCTTTTCCTTCGTGTTCATTGAGTGGGCATACACCCGGCCCATGGTTTTGCGCACATTTAACACACCTGAATTCCATTGCACAGTTCAACGCGATGTGCCCGAATCTTTGGCATCGCTTACATTGGATGCAGCCTGATTCGTTCTTCATTTTTTCGACTGTCACTTTGCAGTTGAGCAGTTTATTGATTGCCAGAACGCTCTTCGGGTTTGAATTGGCAGATACAAATAATGAAAACAAGTTCGAAGGTTTCTTGTTGATTTTTGAGTATTTCGTTGGCATATTGCGGATGGAGAGGAATTGAACGTCAACAAGGTTGAGATTCACCAATGCAGATTCGATGAGTTCTTTGTCGAAGTCGTTTTGAAGTCCTTTAATTACAAAACCTTTCGGCTTGTCAGCCGTCGTCGTGTACGTGTAGAATCGGCTGTCTGATTCGTATAGCACGCCCATTGCGAATTCTCTAGTCTCTTGATCGGCACATTTGACGTGGACGACGTTTGAATTTAAGATTTTAAGAGTGTACCTGCCTTCATATGCGAGCAGGGCTTGCACGATCATCGGAGCTCTCAGGCCATACACTATCAGGGGCGGCTGATGGATTTTCTTTGTTTGTGTAGCGGAAGTTGTAACTGAGGGGGACTCACCCGCTCCCGCTCCGGGAGTATTTTGATTTTCTTCTGGGTTTCCGGAGGTTTCAGCCCATTGCTCGTAAGCTTGTATATTTGAGATCTTCCTTTGTACTCGTTGTGATTTCGGAGCTTCTGGGTTGGCGTTGCTGTTTTCATTGTTATTGATTTGTGCCGCCGAAGTTGACAGCTGTAGCGTAGCTGACCTCGTTTGTCGTTGCGGTCTTCCAGAGGAGCTTTCGTGAGCGTCTTTACTCTGCACGTTCGTTTTAATTCTTTTATTATTATTTATTGCCGACGAATTTGACATTTGCGGTGAGTCCAAATTCGTATGCCGTTTCGGTCTTCCAGAGGAGCTATCAAGAGCATCTTTACTCTGCACGTTTAGTATTTTCCCGTTCGGGCCGACTTGTTGCCATTCCTCAGTGTCATGGGGAAGGTTTGCGCTGCTTGAAGCATTTCTAGGAATAGCTCCTTTGTTCACTGACTCCTTTGTCAATGTTTGCAATGATTTGGCGTGAGCCAAAGGTGGACGAAGAGCCATTGTCAATTCGTGTTGAGTGCTCTGCTCTTGATCATTATCTTCGAAGTTCGAAAATTGCTTCGTGAGCTCGGCAATGCGTGCTTTGTGCTCAGCATTGATTCTCGAAATCTCAACTCTAAGCAAGTGAACCGACGTTGGAGTGTTGAAGTTGGCCGAATGTTTGGCAGCTAATTGGCTTCTCTTCTCCTCTCGTTTGGCTTTTGCTTCTTCGAATTGTGTCTTTCGTTCCATGAATGCTTTTTCGTTGGCTTGTTTCAACATGAGAATCGTGTCAGTCGGAAGGTTCAGTCGCTTGTTGGTTTTTTCGGATGATGTCAGAATTCCATCTTTCGATCCCATTTTACGCTTGGATGCGACTGTCGGTATCCAGCGATCCGATAAATCCGACATTTCTACCTCCTCGCTCCAATTGGCTGTTCTCAAGTCCTTCAATCTTGCCTCGATTTCAAGATCGATCTCGTTTGATGGTTGATTTTTTTCCAATGTGTCATCTATTCTTTCGAGTGTGCTTGTATCGCTCTCTGCGTTGGGAGCGACTGCATGAGGTGCCATCGTGCCATTTGTGTGCGTTGTATCAACCGTCAACGGTTTGGCAAGCACTGGTGGCTCTTGAATTGACGTCTTCTCATTGACGTTCATCACATTATTCTTATTTAGTGGCTTCGTTGTGGAGTCAATATGTTTTGTTTGGCTTTCAGCACTATCGTTTAGTCGTTTATCGTCTTTTGATTGCAGTTTCGAATCATTCTGTGATGTTGCGATGGCTGGTTGGCTCAGCATTGCCGTTGTGTTACTTGCGCAAAGTGACGTCGTTGATGTTTGAGTTGCGTGTTGCAGCGGTGATGTATACATCGTCGTTGTGATTGTGACTGTTGATCGTGTCATATCACTTGTCATTTCGCCTGCGCTGCGATGTCGAATGTTCGAGATCGAAAATTGCGACGTAGAAGGCGCTGCTGTTTGCTTGACAACACCAAATGCCGTTAGTGGATTTTCATTTTTCGCGGAGCGCCTTAGGGCCCCCGTGCGGGCAACGTAAGGCGTTCCAATTTTGAGTCGCTCAATTGCTGATTGCGTGGGAGGGTAAATTGGGCCCCCTTCGTGAACAGCTCTGGAAAAGTAGTCGGCAGATCTTTCTACCGCCGAGCGAATTGGAATGTGGGTTTGGGCCCCTTGCAGATCACCTTCCGTTGCTTTGAGCTGCTGGGCGGCCTTTTCATTTTCTTTTTGGAGTTTCAAGTATCCACCCTTCGTCACCTTGGGTTCTTTATTTATAGCGTCCATTTTCGCACAATCAATTATTATTTTTCTTCAAAAGACGTTCGATTATTTTGCCGTTGATCGAACGCCATCTATCTTTTTAACACACTACACGCGGCGTGGCCGTTGCCAGCCGTTTTATGATGAAAACCACTTTCTTTCGTCGATTTTCCGATTTCCTCCTTGCACAAAACTTTTTCCTTGACTTTGCGTAATTTTTAAGATTTATTTCACTCCGAAATATTTGTTTATTTTTCCAAAATTAACAATTTTAAAATTTAAGCTCTACGAGACACGACCGTCCGTTTCCATGATGAAGTTGGTTCCGTGGGATCGGCTGACGATAATGCTAGCGAAGAAACAATGCAAGATGGAAATGCCAGCTCAAGCAGAGTCAATGAGGAAGATGCGCATGAAACCTAAGAAGGTTAATTTTTTCAACTATCTATTCAATTATGAACCAATTAACTAACTTTCTGTGAGTCAAATCGACAAACAAATTGCCATTCGACGAGTACAGTGGCATTAGACTGCCTTTTCAAATGCCGATGCGGGTCGCGAAAATCACATACAAAATTGACCGGAACCTAGCCTCAACCTCCAACTTGTATTCTGCTGAGAGCTGCCGAAGTTTTCCGAAATCAGAACGTTAAAAATTCAGCGACGGTATGCAGTGCATAAATTTCACTTTGGTTACGGTCAAATTTGGTAATTCTGACGGTCACTGGTTCTTGCTCCTTTCTGAAACAATTTATTTTCTATTTTTTTGATACAATTTTTCATTTTGCTCCTTCAGCGGAGCAGCACCTCTTTTTTTCATTCATTTTTCTGTAAATTGAAAAATAATGATAAGGTGAATGGACGGTGGTGCGCCATATTAAGAATTTTGTCAATTTTCGGCACGCAATTAAAATTCGCCGTTTAATATTCTCAACTTTTTGGAATGCTCGGGCGATAATCAACATTTATCCACTTTCAGTGAAAATATAATTAATAATAATAATAATAATAATAATTAATGAAATATTGTCACCGAAAACTATTCATTCACCTCATTGTACTTTCATGCGCCATTTGCCTAAAAATCTTTTATATTAATTATTATGACATATAAAAAAATAATTAAAAAAATATGTTTAAACATCAATCGTCAGTTTCTAAAAAAGCAAGATGGCAGCACATGGCCGTCACAGTCGGTTCATCGATTTAGATTAGAGATTTGAGAATTAGTGCGGACAACAACCAGTTCTGAGGTTTCCTTTTGATGATGCTAAAAAAATGTAATTATATTCATTTTCAAATATTTTAAAAGTGAAAGAAGCCAATTCATTTAATTACACGAAAACTTGCGTTAGAGAAATGAACCCTGCTAAGCAAATTGGACCGCCATGTTCTTATGTTTCAGAGTACAAACCCATAGATGGCGCACATTGAAAATTTCTCAAATAATAATAAAATTCAAAACAATATTGAATATAATGATATCGAAAATCACTAGAAGATAATAGAATTGGATAATATTTGATTATTTTTATTAAAAACCCTATTTCATCATCACTTGATTTTAGCAAAAATATTCTCAAGATCGACTGAATAATTTTTTTTTTGTCGAGAAAAGCATAAAATCATGGAAAATTCGTAAATTTCTTGAGGTTTTTCCGAGGATTTTCCGAGTTTTTCCCGAGCTATTCAGGTTTTTCCGAGTGTTTCCCCGAGCATCCCCGAGTGTTCCCCAATCTAACCCTTTTTTCACCACGATGTCTACCCTATGTCTACCCTTTGTCCCCACCAATGTCCGACCAAAGTTCTGCCAGGAAGGGTCAGGCTACATTCGTGCATAAGGGTTTCTCGGGACACTTGAATTTAGATATTTGTGGATTCGAGTGTTACATCTTACATATGAATCAAAATAAATTCGCAACTCGATGATGCTCTTGATTTGATTTATTTTTTTTTTCGAATCTATCTCTTATGACCGATTCCAATGATAACACGAATTTTTCGTTATCTGTAACAACTCGGCTAGATTCCATGGCTTCACGGATACGGGTCACCCGAATCTGGTTCAGTCAACGGATTCCGATTTTGGCTCGTATACATCCGGCTGGACTCTGGACTGACTATATACTGATTGAAGGCTGGCGGATCACTGACGAAGAGATGACGTCATATCGTCGACGAGATGGAAAATCGAAAAACTCATTCAATTAATTAATTTCTTGAGTCCACCGGTGCATATCGTTGAAATTATTAAAATAAACGATCCTTCAACTGATTTCATACCGAAAATACCGATCAATGCAGAGAAAATCGATCTCCTCAGTTCGTTTCGTCAGTAGTCTCGTCACCGGCTTTTAGAACGGACCGGCGTCAAAAAAATCGAAGCATATTGATTGAGAAATCTAGCGAAAAGCCTCCTGCGCATTCGAGCAAAAGATAGGCTTCTAACAAAGAAGTACTTTTGCTTTAGAAAAAAGCCCAATGCCGTTGTGCAGTCACACAATTTGACTGGAGGCGCAAAACTAATTATTAGTGCCTGAATAAAGCAATGACTGGCTCCATAGAATATGACGATAATATATACATATGTAAGTGCTCGAAAGGTGCTTGACGATCGGTATGAGCAGAAAATCATCATCGTCAACAGTTACATCCAAGCGTTATTTGATACACATCAAATGAAGGGCGATTCGCATATAGCCTTGAGATTTTTGATTAGCGAGTTAATAGAACAGATGCAATTTCTGGAACAACAGCAAATTCCTGCCAAGCATTGTGAGTTGGTTCTCATAGTTCTCGTGTCTCTTGTGTAGCGTCGTCTCACTGTGTCATTGTGCGGATGAATTTGCCTCTCGCCAGGCGGCTACCTTCGAACGGAGAGAAGTAGCAGGATTCGTCACCGCCATCAGCGGAGACACCTTACTTATTTGCGAGCGCCCCCTTTTGTGTATTAGAAATCTCCCTCCACTCTTGATGGAGTCGATTTTGGGACGCGTGGCGCCTGCACTCGGAATGGAGCAGCCTCCGGCGATTCTGGGTACGGGGTACCTCCATTTGTCGCGATTGCGCTCAATTAACGCACTTAGCGCCCTGCATCAATTGTTATTGAGTGTCATTCCATCCGCGCCTGGAGCTCGAGGCGCGACAGCCGCTACACAATGCCAATGAGGCTCTATTCGGAGGAATCCGTCTCTTGCGGAGAAATGTCCGTCTCCACCCGTGGATCGCATCACACGTGGGTTGTGCACGCCCTCTGCCGAGCTTCTGAGTCTTCCTCCACTCGGTTTGGCGCGGCCCCACTTCTGATCGGAGTACCTTCCAGCTTAGGCTCATTTCCCTTCTCACAAGTCACATCTCTTCAATCTATTCAGCCTTAAGTTTAACGGAGGGAGAAGGGGGGGGGGGATATCTCCTTTCGAGATGCGAGTGGTGCGAGTAGTTGGCATTCGGAAGGATTCAACAATAAATTAATTTTATCCGCGAAGCGTCCAATTTATTGTTCAAACTCCGGATTGCCAATCGAATCACACTCAAGATCTGGACTATCGTCAGAAATCTGAAACCAGCCAACTTTGAGAACGCTCAGTTCATTGTGGACCAAATAACGATCTGAGTGGTCGACGCAAACGGGAAAGAAGGGACAAAAACGCATTTATTTCTTTCTGTTTATTCCTTTCATCAGTTGAATGTGTGTTTTGGCACAATTTCAAAAATAAAATCACTATTTCTCTTTCATTCTCCTTTCTTTTCTTTCACGAACATTCAAAATGAGGAATTTTAGAAAATCAATCTTAAAACGAAAAGCCAGATGAATTTGTTTCGTTCCTGTTTTTCGATGAAATGTTCCGAAATGCGTTTCGCATGGTTTTGGACGCCGCAGTGTGACTTGGAAAATATTTTATTCTGTCGAATGGAAGATTTGTCGGAGAATCGGGGGCGACACCCATACTCATTTTGGCCATTTTCAATTTCCAACAACAATCAGCATCCGGTTGTTGGCTCTTGGTCGGACTCGCCGTAGTTTATTTCACGAGAGATGGACAGTGTCAGAGAGAGATAGAGAGAGGTACGATGAGCAAACCATTCTCGAGGTGAACAACTGTTTGGATGGTTTGGTGCATGATCGCTTCGTAAGACTATTCTACGATATAAAAATATGAAATTTAATTTTTCCATTTTGTGGAAAATCGAAAATGATCTGTCGCAGTGATCACTGGGTGCGCAAATACGAATGAATCGATCCAGAAAATAGTCTTTGACTTCAATATTCTCCTGCGCAACGGTGCACTGGCACTGCTCTTTCGACGACTTAATTCGAAACGTTAACTCTAAAACTAGTAGTCCGGCTTATAGTGACGTTTCCTTAATCGCTAAAACTCATCTCTCGCTCTGATAATAGTTTAAATACTAATTTGTTTCCATTTCCATCTCTCTTCACTCTGCACTCTTCACTCCGCTCTGCCTTCTCCCTCATCTTTTCACAACAAATTTCCTTTATAAAAATTAGCTCGTGGCTCGACTCGGCTCGCTTGATTGCGTCCCTTCAATTGTTTTCCATCCGCTTTTCTACTTTAAAACATAGTTTCTCAGACTCAATTTGTCTCGTGGTGATTAGTATTAAACCGAACGCAACACGACCTATAGTTAACATAAAAAATGAAACGTTAATAATTCTCTGCACATTAACACTAGATTAAATTTTAATCATATTTTCGTCATCACTGAACGAGACGATGCCAGTCGAATGATTGTCACCATTGGGCGTTCGATGGGTGGGGGCGCAGCCGCTTTGAATGTCTCTCTTGAGAAGAGACCTCGGATTCTGATACTGACGATCAAAGAGCGCCGATCGCGTTCCACATCGAAAATGAACAGCAAATGTTGACGATCAATCGAATGCCATCGAAAACAAAACCTATCAATAAATGTGTATGTTTTTGTGTTCTTTTCTGTTAATGTTTATTTTTCGTTTTTTTCTCTGTAAATTAAAGACTATCAATAATTAATAATAATAATAATAATAACTACTGAAAAAACAAAACAATTGTCAAAAAATAAACGAAATTAAAACCGAAATTGTCCTGTTTTATCATGCATTGCATTCCGTTGCTAATTTCTCCTCTCGATTAGCAACGGTGTTTTTTGATATCGCGTGTGCTGTGATATGCGCTCTATCACACACGACGCTGTTAGTCTGGCCTCAGCATCGTGGTCCCAGCATTCCTCGATTGTGTCGCATATTGCATTCAGGCCCTGTGAACATTCAAAGGAAAGGAGAACGAAACGAATGAGCTCGGCAAATTGTCGATTGAATTTGTGTCCAACTCACGTTGTGAGATCTCCAGTGATCGAAAATGGCCGGGCGCAATTTTTTCATGACGATATTCTCCTGCATTTCCTCCAACGTTGGATGAACGCCAAGCTGCAAAGAGAGCCGGTGGAAAATGAATATTCGGGAGGGATCACCGGCAAGCGAATGGCTTACCTCAGTCTCAAATGGGTGTGTGTACTCGGCTGTGGCTCCGTTATGAGCAGTGCATCTTGACATTAGCTCCCAAAGAACCAAAGCGCAGGCGTAAACGTCGATGCGAAGAAAAGCATCGCGTGTGAAATTGATGGCTCCCTCTAAGACTTCGGGTGCCATGTAGCGTCGAGTGCCCACTTGCCCGTGAGTATCGCCACAAGGTTGATCTGCAACAGACGTGGGAGAGTTAGCGACGAAGCGTCTCGAAGAGCCAAAGGGCCACTTACCCGGATGGAAGACTAGTGCCAGTCCAAAGTCGGCAATGCAAGCCGTCAAATCGCTCTTCAACAGAACGTTCTTGCTTTTGAAATCGCGATGGGCGATGGCTGGTTTGAGTTCGTCTGTTTTCGAAGCTGGAATTTCCTCGTGCAAATGCATCAAGCCGCGTGCCATCGATTCGGCAATTTTGCACAATTCCGGCCAGGTGATGGTGTGAGCCTTCAGATAATCGCACAAGGAGCCGTAAGGATGGTAGGCGGTGATGAGCCAGAATTCCGTTGGGTCGTTGTGCTTCTCCACGCCGATGTAGTCCAGAATGTTTGGGTGCTTCATGCGAGGTAGCTGAAAATTTCGAAGAGGAACGGTTCATAACGGTTCAAGGCTTCCGAGGACTTTGACTTTACCTTGAAGATCTCCTGTTCCGTTTGCCATGACTCCTTGTCGCGCAACGGGAATATCTTGACTGCGACCTCGTCGGGCTTCAACTGTGCCCGCCACACCGAGCCGAATCGACCTCGGGCTTTCATTTCCAGCAACTGAATGGGCCGCGGTGCATTTAGCGTTTCATTGGAGCCAGTCAAGCCGGGATCATTGGTCGGAATTTCATTGAATAGGGCCGATTTGCGGTTGCGGAACATGAATATTCCGACCAAGAGCCCACCACGCATGAAGGCAATGACGCAACAGGCGGCCACAATGTAGTAGAGATTCGGCTCCTCAGGCCGGGGCACTTCGATGTCGGTGGCCTTGGTCGTGGTCGGGATCCATTTGTATTCGGAATTGCACATGCTGCCGTGACAACAGCAGAAGTTCAACCTCTTGTTCACCGAATTGTCCACGCACTCGGTTCGATTGCAATCCAAATTGTGCGTGAAGCATCCTTTCATCTTCACCTGGGCAAAGCCGGTTTCGTTGTTTGTCGACCACAAAACAAAACATGACGGCGGCTTGTCGGATTCCGTCTCGCACGTTATTTTGTTTTCAACGCAAGTGTCCGACGACGAAGCGGACGACGAAGTGGACGACGAAGTGGACGACGAAGTGGCATTGTAACATTCGCACACATACGGCTTTTGCTGTGAAAGGACCATGGAATGAGCCCCGAAAGCTGCAACGAGAAACAAACGAAGGGCATTCAGCAATGGTTGAGCGACTCCAAGTTGATGCAACACGGTGTGGTGGAACGCATCGAGACGTAGCGCAAAGGCCAAGAACGCTGAATCCATTATTCGTTCGAACCGACCGGCAAACGAATAACAAAAAATAAATAACTTCTTCGCGGATGTCTGGCATGCAGTCTCACCACACATGTTGTGATCAACACGAACAATTCTAATTTTAGAACGTTTGTCTCGACAAAAACGAAGGAAAAAAGAGAAACAAAATGGGAATCGAACTCGGCGGCTGTGGCAATGCCCGTTTCATAATTGAATTGGCATCAATTGATTCAACATGAAACCATTGAGCTCCTTGTGCGTGCATCAATGGCACGAGCACGAGCACGAACACTAAACGACACTCACCGAATGCGCTTAGCAAGATGAATGTTATCGCTTTTCGATACATTCTGCGATCAAACCTCAGCTATTCGACGATAATTAAGCACGAAAGCACGAGAACACACACGAAAACCAAAACAAAGGCTGGTTTCGAAAGAAGCAAAAGAAAAAACTGCGAACTATTTATTTCACAAATGGCTTTGCAGCAAACAACAAAATGCTATCACTTTTCCGAATCACTTGTCAAAAAAATAATACACAAACTTCGTCTTCATCGTTCAGCCATATTTTGCTTGTGAACCTACACGACGTGACGAAACTCACCACAATCAACTCACAGAAATTGCTGCTTGGGTTGGCAGCACTGCACTAAGTAAAGCCGACTAGCCGTCGCCAGGAAATCGAACACATGAAATTACAGCATCAGTCGGGTGACCTGTTTATCGCTGCAAATGGTCCGCATTTAGCTTTCGTTTTCGTTAAAAGTTGACCATTTTCGTTCCGAACGATGACAGCCAACACTCAATTTTGTTCGAGAGATTTCTTTTCTTTCGAATCGACGAACGGCACAAACCATTGACTCTTTTTTTCGCTTTTCGCGATGCATTCAATGTCACGCCACTGTCGCAATTTCAACCGAAGACGCAAACCCATTTCGTACTTTGATTCGAGCCTCGACTTCACCGAGGTGAGTTTCGTTAAGTGCTTTCACTTAAATACCAATTTTTGAACAATTTTAAATTGCACGATGACGGTTGTCGCGATGGATTGGTACGGATGATAGCAGCCATGGGCAGCTGAGTAACTCGCTCCTGATGAAAATTTGTGCAAACATTGCCATCACGAAGTGATAGTCGCGCAACGGATTTGATACCATTCTGGAAGCATGGATTCCGCCAAATCATCTCAGTTTCCTGTGGCGAATTGCGATTGGATTTGTAGCTCGACTTTGTGGGCAGCGTCTTTCTGTCTCATTTTTCCCATATTCTGGTTCTTTCGCCAAAAAACAATCATTTACGCGAAGAGCCTAAAGTCGAATTTTCAAAACGATAGCCGGAGTTATCCAGTTGCCAAACGACCAGCTAAAATAAGCTGAAATTTACTGCGCACAAATTGCCCCTGGTTAGCCCTTCAAAATGCTGTGTGCTGTTTTGGGTTCGTTCTGTTCGTCGATGTGGAGGTGATGGGTATCGCAAGGCCTTGGGGTCAAGCGTTCCATGACCGCCCTCTGTGGCATTCATTCACGCTCCTTGCCGGTGTTTCGTATCAGCGAAGTGCGTCCGACGCAAGCTCTTTGAAGTCTTCTCCCTTTTTGAATCGAATTGATTCCCATTTTGAAATGAATTTGGACCAACGGCCTGTTTTTCGCGAATCTTTGATTGAAGCGTTGAAGTGGAAAAGTAGAATGTTTTCCTTCCAGCAGGTTGGTTGGATGTACGCGATGTCAAAAATGCCCCAACCGTCATCGGTGCATGGAGACGGGGGAGACACGGGCTTCGCGAAGCGAAATGGATGAATAATTTAGAATGTTCAGAGCCAAAATCCTAGGAAATCTTCTAGTTTGAATCTGTCTGTCATTGCCATTTTGATCCGAGCAGAAATATTCGAGTCATTTTCTTGTTGTTGCTCCGGTTCACCCAACGCTGAGTGCGACACGAAAAGCTCATCAAAGCGAGACTTATCACCTCTGTCCGCATGCATTCCCTTCGCTTCCCCAATCAATGTCACCACAACGTGATAAATGCACGCTCGCTATTCGACAATAATGTACGGTTATTTATCGTCAGCCGAGTAGATTTTTCAAAATTTCTTTGGCTCCTCGTAGCATTCTTGTCGATGGCTGATACAAAACACACACAC
>JANSTV010021113.1:0-30159 GCA_027564135.1 Lestremia cinerea
CTGGGTTGCATACTAGTCGAAATGCATACAGGCGAACCGTTATTTTCCGGTTGCAATGAATTCGATCAAATGAATAAAATTGTCGAAGTGCTCGGTATGCCGCCGAAACAATTGCTCGATCAAGCGCACAAAACACGAAAGTTCTTCGATAAATTGGTGACGGACGGCAGCTATGTGCTTAAGAAGAGTCAAAACGGGCGAAAATATAAGGCGCCTGGCACGCGAAAACTGCACGATATATTGGGTGTTGAATCGGGCGGACCGGGTGGACGACGAGCTGGTGAAGCTGGACATTCAGTATCGGATTATTTGAAATTCAAAGATTTAATCATTCGAATGTTGGATTTCGATCCAAAAACAAGAGTCACGCCGTATTATGCCTTGCAACATAATTTCTTCAAACGGACCACCGACGAGGGTACAAACACAGCCGCCAGTATAGCCAATTCGGTCAGTACAAGTCCGTCGGTCAGCTTACAACAGGACCAACAGAATCATGGTGAGTGTAATGGTCGTCGCTTCTGACAGCCAAATCGGTTTTCGTTTCTTCTCCCTTTTTCTTTTCCTTCTTCTGTTGTTCCATTTCCTCTTTTTGGTTTATTTTCGTTCGATTTTTTGTTTTGTTAATTGTATTTGGAATGGTTCATCTGAAGTATCAGACGTTCATTGTCTATGTGTCTTGTGTGGCGAAATTTGAAGAGTCCCTCAATTACCCAGATGAGAAAAAGACAGTGAGAGAGAGCTTCAAAATTCGTCACACGCAATCATGAAAACTAACAAACATTCAGTTTTGCGTTGAAAACATCTCGAAGGAGTTTCTCCACGAAAAACTGACTGGCAAAATTTGCTTGTGCTTTTGCTAATTCACAAATCATTGTCATTTAGAAAATCATTCAAAAATCAAGAGAATAACAATCGTTGCTAACCGCTTTTTCTAAAAATAAAAAAATAACATTTTTTATTTGTTTTCTCTTTTTTTACTTTCCGTTTGTTTGTTTTTGATTAAGAAATGCTTTATTTGTTATAAATAAATTTACTAACCAAAGATTTTTTCTCTTCACTCGACCAACCTCTGGTTTAACCCAACGATTCCGCCTTCAACCAAATCGAAAATGAATTATTGCGACGCAACTCTCACATCGGGCTCTACGAATTCCACAAAAATTTCCAAACAAAAAAAAACTAATTCACGATTCGAATCCAATTCGCAAATCCCGTTCAGATGATCGTCGATGACTCGTACTGCCTCGGGATATGTCTTCAGCATCAGCAACCATCAATCAGCAAGTCAATAGTTTTTAAAATTTCGATTCAATGCCAACCACAACCAACGCCCGATACCCAATCAATACCAAACCCAATTCATTCCGATGATTGCAAACGCACTTTCCAATACTTTTTTTGCTGCACGAAAATCGTCGAGAATCGCCCAAAGTTGACTGTCGAAAGGAGAAAGATGGATGGAAAATGAGCAAAAAAAAATTCTATGAAAAAGACTACAAACAATACGTTTACGCAAAAGACTATTAATTTTTATTTTAGTAAAAACAAAGAAAAATAACAACCGAAACAAATAAACAATGCAATCGTACTGAAATCCACACGTTTAACGTAATTTAATTAACGTTAAGTTATCGATAAACGCAAGACAATGCAAAACGAAAAATAGGTAAATTTTTTTCCATAAATTTTTTCTGTTTTTTTTTTATCTTCTATTCTTTCCTTTTTTTTTGTTTCTTTTGAATCGAATTTATAGTTTTTTTTTTGAAATTCCTTTGAATGAAATTGATTTGTTTTTTTTTCTCATTAATTTTGTTGTTTGAATTTACTTGCGCATTTTCGATAGAAATTATACATAATTTGAGACATTGCTGCAGAATACCCAATTTATTGTTTCTTCACAATTTAAAGCTCTGAATTTTCCACACAAACATCTTTCATTCCTTCAAATGCTTCGAATATTGTAGAGCATTCATTGGCAAGCTTAAATCATTCTTGCGAGAAACAATTTCGTTGCGGATTTCATTGAATCAAAGCATTCTTCTCGGAATTCGAAAATGTGTGTTGGCGGCATACAAATTGAAAAGAGTTCTTCTCTTAGCTCATTAGAATAGCCTCTTGTAGTCAGTTGATTGCTTTGGTTACAGCATCCATCGCCATTTAGCTTGTATCTAATCCTCATTGATCGTAATCGCTTTATCGTACAATCAATTTGCATGTTATTTATTTCAATATAAATAAGCTATTTTCCCAATAATTTTTTCTTTCCGAATTAACGAAAATTAGCCGAAAGAAACAAATTAACCAAAAATTTCCATTAAATTAATTTAAAGGTCTTTCATTGCATCAACAACAGCCACATCCACAGCAACGTTCAGCTCGAATTGACCAAATTTTGAAATTATTTCCCGAACAAAATGGAATCCTATTGAATACACTGCAACAACAACAACAACAGCAGCAGCAGACACAATCGCAATTGTCACAACAACCATCCCAACCGTCAAGTATTGTCATGTCCTCACAGAATTCGCATGCCATGGACTGTGATCCGCCATCATCGACACCATCAACGGCATCGATAACGACCCGTTTCAATGCATTGATTGGCGGCAATGGCAGTGGAAGTGGCAGCGGTGGTCATTCGCATAATCACCGGAGCAATCGCTATCCGATGGCTCAAAATCATCAGTTGATCGGAGGTAACGGTGGCAGCGGCCTGATGAAGTCCAGTACGACGCTTCTGAATAACTACGCACCGACATCGCTGCCAATCGACTTGGGACTGAGCATTGGTGCCGGAGATCATCCATCGTTGTCATCTTCGTCGTCATCATATCAGCATCATCTCCTGGCGGCCAGTGGTAGTGGCCTAAGCGGCATCGGGGGCTACATTCCCTATTCGATGAGCAGTGATGCTTTATCTGCTGCAGCCGCACAACAGCAACTGTTCAATCAGCAACAGCAGCAACAACAACATCAACTATTGTTGCAGCATCAACAGTTGGCGGCGGCCAACAATAAGAACCTACTGAGCGGTTCGTCGACAACGTCATCGGGCTCGTCATCGGTGACATCCGGTCAAACAGCCACCCGATCGAATGCTTCGAATGAGCGCGGCGAGGAATCAATGGTCGGCGTTTGCGTTCAACAGAGTCCGGTGGTCATTCATTAATCTCGCCGATTCGATCGATCGATTGATTGGTGCCAGCGAATCCAGCGACGCGTGTTTTTATGGGCAATTGTTTCATTTTCTTTTCCTATTTCATTTTAGATGAATTTTTTTCCGTTGAGTTTTTTTCTCAATTTTTTTTTCTTCCGCTTGTTTGTTCTTCTTCCATTGTTTTTTTTTTATGAGAGAAATATACAAGGAATTTTTTTTTATTAAGAAAAAAAAAATTACCGATGAAGACCGAAGTGACAACCACCCAACAACAACAACAATGATGAAATGAAAGAACGATTTAGTTGTAATTTAGCGATAAACATTTAATCTAATTAATTCTAATTAATTAATGATAAAACGTAATGAAACTAATTACTTAAGTATTTAAAATTTAAGGCTAAAACAACACAAATGTAATGATGCAAAAAATGAATGCAAACAAATTCAATGTTTTGTGTCGTAGTTTTTTTTATTTTTATTTTTTTTCTGATTTAAATGGTGATTTGACGAAACACAAAAGACAATGTGGAGTTTGTAATAAATTTTTGAATAAAGCTAAAGAAAAAATCAGAAAAATTGATGAAGAAAAAGAATCAAATGGGAAAATTTCCATGAAAAAGCGATTACGCGGAGATGAAAATGCGTCGAGGAAATCCTCCTTGCGTGTTTTCTTCTTTTTTTCAAATTTTTTTGCGGGACAAAAATACTTGCCAAGCATAGATTTTCCGATGGGAAACTCGAGCATTTTGTGTGTGTTGTTTTGTTCTGTTTCGCAAACGACCGACGGTGACAAATTGAGGAAATTTCTCACCAAAAGAAATTCATTATGAAAGTCAGCCGGCGAGGAGAGATAGGCCGCGAAATCAACGCAAGAGAATGGACATTCACAATGGGCGAATGTTATGGAAAAAGAAGAACAAGAAGAAGAAAATAAATGAATAATTTAAGTGAGAATTAGAAAGAGAGAAAGAGAGACTGTGCTGTGTATTTGTGTGAGTGTGCCCAATGGGATGGGTGGGGGTGAATGTGTGTGTGCCAGGACGAATGAATGCGTGCGAGAATTGAAATGCAATTAATCGAACGCTCTGCTTAGAATAAATTTTTATTTCGTTTTTCGTTGTTTTTCCGAGTAAGTTGTCTTCAAAAGTAATTGAAAGCGATAAAACGAACATTGCAGACCATTTCGAGCGATGAATCTTTTGGTGAAATCGACATTAGAAGGAGAGGAAATGCGGATGAAGCCATAGACGCATGAGAGTCAATAAGATCTCTTGTATTCCAGTGCAAAATATTAACAATTTTTGGCGAGCTTGCGCTTGATCGAAGATCAATCACGTAATTCGGATGAGGTTTCAGGTGTTCCAGCTTAAAATCATTGTCCACCCCTCGCTCGCCCGCCAAAGGCCCAATTGTGACACACATGTGACTTGCGAAAATTTCAATTTACTGTTTTTTTTTGTGTTTCCTCATTAATTTTTTTCGAAATACCTGCAGGGACTCATTCACTCGCAGAATGTCTCGTCGATCGGCCTACATGTGATCCGGATCCATCATTGGTGCGTCACGTCGTTTACTCTCGTTTATCTACTTCTGTTTCTTTAAATTATTGTAAATTCCTTCGTAATTTCTGCAAGAATTTTCTTTCGAAATAAATTGTATTATCTTCTGTTGTTTTTTTTACAATTCACTGACAAGCCAATGCAATCATCCATTATTTTTCATAACGCAAAAGCAATTATTGTAAATGATTAAAGAAAATGAATACAAATAGGAAATAGCAACCAGAAACAAAATAGTCATTATTTATTAACGAAAACCGTGATTTAGATCCTTTCAGATTTAGTGTGTGTGTTTTTTTTTTTTTCGTTTTCTCTTCTTTTGTCATTTCTTCTGTATGGGCCACCACCAAACAAACAAACATAGCAACCAACTTAGCAATAAATTGACCGTAATATTCACAACAAGAACAAACAATGCAATTTAGCAAAACCAATAGAACATTTTTTTACAACAACAACACATCCATAACCGAATCCATAAAATATTACAATCACTCGAACGAGGAATGTTTAAATTAAATTTGTATAAAAAAAATAAAGCAACAATTAGTTAATCATTTAATTCATTTGTTTTTTTACGATTATTTTTAACGAGAAAAAAAAACAAGAAAAAACAAACGAAACTTCTCCAAAAATAATTTGCAAAACAGAAATAAAACAAACAAATTAAATTAAATTAATTTAATTAAATGGGATACGATGACGGAAATTATGTTGGAAATGAATCGTGAACGCTTCTAGTTCGGATCGACTGAAAGTATAGTTGCGGAAAGTCAAGTAATCCATTCTGATCTGATCACTTGCAACACTAAATTATATAATTAATTAATTAATCAATTAATTATGAAAATTTATCCAAGGACTTTTAATAAAATTAATTAATTATTGTAATTATAGTAATTACTATTAAGTGCGTTGCTGTGAAAATTTGGCCGGTCGTCAAACAAGCTGACAAGTCGATTGACAAAGTTTTCACAGACACGCACTTATCCTCTTAAACAATAATTATTAAAAAAAAATTTGTTTCTTATTTTAATTAAATTAAATTAAATTATATCTAAATTTTTCTGATTGATTCCTGTCGAGGGGAAATCACTGAAGGTGTACTGATTTCTCGGCAGTCTAAGGATTAGAAAACAATAAAGAATTGTAGCAAATTTTTCTTTTGAAATTTTTATTTTTTTTCCATTTCGTTTCTTTTCCTTTTTCATCATTTTGTTTTGTGTTTGTTAAAAAATTATATTGAATCGGACATTGATGAAAATCGATTCGCGGAATCATTGGAACATTGCGGTGGTTGCGGTTGGAAATCAAACTGAATAAAAGGCACTAAATTGTAAAATATCTCAAGAATGAAAATGAAAAAAGAAAAGAAATAATTTAACATGAATTCTCCACAAATAATTCGGTTTGAAATTGAAAATGTATTGTAAAAAAATTGGTGTCACGCGGAAGGTTCCAGTTGACGTTTCAGTCTAACATTGGCAGCATTCCAGCAATCGAGGCAATTGATGGACTAATCGATTGGATGGAACAAAAAAAATATGCAAAAAATTAACTCTTCTTTTCATTTGAATGATTACTTTGTAAAAGGCTCGAAAATTTATTTCAAGTTTTCATCAAAAAGAAAACGTGAAACGATGGAGAGACGTTAGCGAGGGAGTCAAGAACAATTATGAGATATAAATCTAAATTAATAATTCATAAATTTTTGGAAAACACTGGTACGGGAGGAGAATGATAAAAAAAAATGATTGAAAATAATGATTTAAAAAATTAAGTAAATAAAATTAATATTCCTAAAAGGCTCTTGATTAAGTTAAACTAAGTAAAACAAAAAGGAAAATTGAAAGAAAATTAATGAGAAGAAATTTGTTAATAAAATCGATGAAAAATTGAAGACATTTTTGTGCCAATAATTTCTCTACTGAAGATATCATCACATCTACCTGACTTCCCATCAGACAGAACTCATTAAAAACAAATGTCTGTTAATCATAAAAAAACTTTATTCCTTTCGGTAAATTCAACATCACAAACAACTGCGCCCATTTCGTTCAGCTTCAACCTTCACTCGTTCAGAATGTCATCCAGCCACTGCTGAATGTTGGTGTCTGTCTTTGGTGTTGAGGGCTGCACTTTGGGCACATTCGAAATTACTTTATGACTCTGTTGAATGTTGAGCTGGCCTAAAGTTGTGTCCAACCCCGATTCCTCCGATGAAACGGACTCGTCATCCCGAACATCCTGAACGGAGCTCTGAACATTCGGTTTTCCCTCTGTAACGGTGGCTGTTGACGGACCATCAATCAATTTATCGAACAATCCCTGATTCCATTCATCCAATTGTTTCACGGGCTGCTTAACCTTGTCCTCAAAATACGTAACTTTCTTGTTCATTTCGTCGAGTTCGAGCTCGTTGAAAATGTCTTGAGGGTAGCCTTGGCGGAGATAAAATGGCATTTTGCCGACACCATCCCTAAGGACAGCCAGATTCAATTTGAAATACTTGGAAATCTGGCTGTTCGAAGCAAAGGCATCTACAGTAGCCTCAGGGCGGTCCGACGAACCGCCCTCCCAGTGTTTCTCCGAGCTAAAAGTGAAATGACTGCCCACTGATTGCGGAGCGAGCAGAATTTGCTGAAAGTCTGCAGCCAAAACTTGTTGATTCTCTTCGTCGTCGGGTAGCTCATCGTATTTGTTCCAGTTGCTCGCTAATTGCCGTTTTGAATACGTCTTACTGTGGTCGTAGTCGAGCAGAAGAGTGTCTTTACATTGAACTGCTGGCAGAGGAGACGATTGGCTCGCCGCTTTCTCAACTGATTCTCCCAACGGAGTCTTGTATTTGCCCTTTTCACGACGATTTTTCATCATCAGCGATTTCGCCTTGGATGAATTCCTCGATGGTTTTCTGGAATGAGGGATTACGCTATGAATTTTATGTGATTAGTGGTTGTTGCTGATCGTTACTTCTTGTCGTGATCCATTGTAGAAGTGGCGATCCAGTTAAGCTGCTCCAAATTAAATCGAGATTGCGATTTGTTGACAACGAAACGTCAAATCGAAAATATCCCGAGTGGCTGCGTCCAAGTTTGCTCTACCAACTGCTCGAAGCGGGTAACACCAAGGTGAATCACTAACTGTCAAAATATTATCAAACATTCTTCGTGAAAACGTGTTTACGAAGAGAACTTGTGTTTTATTGTGAAATCGCAAAAAAAAAAATCGGTGGAAAATGTCGCAGCACACTTGCCTCAATTGCAATGTCAAATTTCAAGATGCCGAAATACAACGCGACCACTACAAAACAGATTGGCATCGATACAATCTGAAACGTCGAGTTGCCGATCTGCCGCCCATCACAGCCGAGGAATTCCAGAAACGCGTGCTTCAGCAACGAGCTGCTGACGAAATGGCCCTTCAAGAAACCACTTTGTATTGCAACGCGTGCCGCAAGCAGTTCACCTCCGACAAATCATACGATAATCATTTGAACAGCAAGAAACATCGCGAGAATGCCCATCGTTTCGAAAAAGACAACCAAGGCCAGTCGAAGGATGTTCTGATGAAACAAGTCAAACCTGTGGACGCGGTGGTGGTCGAGGATCATGATTCAGACGTTGAGGAGGTCGACTCGGATGAATGGGACGATGACCTAGAAAACCCAATCGCCAAAAATGATTGCTTATTCTGTCCGGCACACAGCGAGAGCTTCGAGGAGAATGTCAAACACATGTCGCTCGAGCATACGTTCTTCGTACCGGACACCGAGTTCTGTGTCGATATCGAAGGGTTGCTCATGTATGTCGGCGAAAAGGTCTCCCGAGGTAGGTCGATCAGCGCCATTGACTTTGAAACATTCAACTAACGGATTTTCCTTTTCTAGACTTCATCTGCCTCTGGTGTAATGATCGCGGCCGAACGTTTTACTCGCTGGACGCGGTCAGAAAACACATGAACGACAAAGGCCATTGCAAACTTCTGCATGAAGGTCTTGCTTTGGCGGAATATGCCGATTACTACGATTACAGTTCCAGTTATCCAGACAACGTAAGTTTTTGCGTAGCCGCCTTGAACCATGCGTCACTCATTGGAATTTCTTTCAATTCAGGAGCAAGGCATGGATATCGATGAGGAGCTCGTCCCAGATGTGCTCGAAGGGGACGAATACCAACTGGTTCTGCCCAGTGGCGCTGTAATCGGCCATCGATCCCTGATGCGATACTATAAACAGCGTCTGAACCCCAGCCGTGCCCTTGTCCCAAGCAAACAGAACAAGCGTCTTCACAAAGTGCTGGCCGAATATCGGGCGCTCGGTTGGACTCAAACTCAACAACAGTTGGCCGCCAAGAAAGCTCGCGATATCCATCACATGAAGCGACAGTACTCGAAATGGAACATGAAATTGGGAGTGAGAGCCAACAAATTGCAGCGCCATTTCCGGCAGCAAGTCGATTTTTAAGCGAGAAATTCGATGGTTTCCCCTGTTGCTTTTACAAATTTATTGTTTTTCCATGAATAAATTGAATGAAAATTAATTTTGAGGGAATTTTCTTTCATTTGGCATCCATCGGAATGATGGGTGTATGTTTGAGTGACGCACCATGAAGTTGAAAAGAAAGTCAGTTTGTGGGTCACCGCCCGATGTTCTTCATGCACGCAAGAATTTACTTTATGGTTTCTCCTTTCGTTTCGTTCTTTCCCGCAACTTTATATCTCGATTCAGCAATTACGCACCTCATCGCACTGGATTATTGTACTTGATGATTGAAATCGATTAGTTAAGTGATTCAATTTGAATAAATTATTTTTACGAGTTGAAGATTTGATTTTTGGAAAGCCCTGATTTAAAGCGATAACGTGTGTCGTTGAATGTTTCAATGCAACGATCGCATGCGATTATTTTTTAGCGAAACGACGACGAAGTAATATACGAAGTAAATAAATAAATAAAATCGTTGATTGAATCTTCTGAGTGTTTTACTATCATCTGAACTATCATAAGCCGACTCGTACCCTAAGACTTTGAATGACTTTTCGTGGAAGTGCAGGAAGGAATGACTTTCAAGAATCGAAATGAAAGCTGCAACCATCATTTTCGATCAAATTCAATTAAAATTGTATTCTAAGAGAATTTTCTTTGGGGTTTCTCCGGGTTGGAGCTATAGTTTCGATTAAGCCAGTGACTCCCCGAATAGTTCATCCAGCGGCAGCGCCGGTCCGGGATCCCCGGTGCAAGGTCTTCGGGATGTGTAAAGGTCGCGAAGAGTTTGTTACCGATGATGATTGATTCGTTGTGGAGGAACTTCTCCGTTTTGATGCAGGCAATGTCGCTCGACAGGTAGGTGAGTCGACCCAAGTGACTTCCTGAAAATATCCCAAGCGAAATTCATTTGAAACGCGTTAGTCGCCATGATTCAGGTCTGTCTCTTACCAAAGCCATTCGATTTCGTTAATTTTTGGAGTCTTTGATTTCCAGTCATCAGATCGACCATTCGAGATTTCTGCTCCGAAATGATTTGCTCTTTTTGCTTCAGGACACTCTGCATCATTGACTGAACGAACTGAATCGTTTACCGCGGTTTAGATCAGGGATTCGTGAAGTCATTTTCTACTTACCCGCAATGAATCGATCTCCCGACGCTGCTCCTCGATCAGTTCATCTCGTAGAGACAATTGGTTTATTTTCTCCCTCTCAATGCTGGCTCCATCCGGTTCGTTTTGATCGCTGACCTCTTCTGTGCTTCCTGAGCTACCATCGTGGTATTTGCGTTTTCTTTCCAAGTTCCTTTCCAACTTCAAATTTTCAAATTTATACGAAACGATTTGCTCTCGCAGTTTATCATTTAGGTCTTCGGAGAGGATAGCTGCTTTGAAGGGCATTGATTGATTCGGAAAATCATCCGTTTGCACCTGAAAACACGTAGACGATCGACTCACTGCCACAAATTTAAGAAGGCATTCTTCAAACCTCAACGTCTTTCATCATTGAATCGCTTTCAACCACTGGGTCAGTCAGTCCTGCTCCATTGTTCGCCATCAGAGCGGCAGCCATTTCGCAGATCAGACGTTGCTTCTCCTGCAATTCCCGTCGTAAGTCTTCAACAAGAGTTCGCGAGAAGGAATCCGTCACCGACTGGCAAACATGCACTCCGTCAAATCTTTCGCGTGAAATTCGACTGGAAGAGCTCTCCTGCAGATGGAACAGCCGCATTTTTAATTCCAAGTTCTCTTTTTTCAATTTGAACACCAGTTGCCCATATTCACGCAGCCCCGGACCGAAGCTCCTTCCGTTAGTCTTGCCTCTGTTGCAATACTCGAGCAGACCTGGAATGGACAAAATGCTGCGTCGTAGGTTCTTTGTGGAGCGAAAGCGTTGAGTTACATTTTTCCGCTTCAAAATCCGACGACATCCCGCTGAATATTTCGATCGCGAGTTTCAAATGTCAGAATTGCTGTGATTATTCAATCGGCCATTCAAATCGAAGCAAGCGCACATTTGACACGGTTCAATCTGTGTGAAAACATGTTTTTCAAAAGTCATCGAAAAGCTGCTACCAGAGCATTTGATCATCTCTATGATCCGCTGTACAAAACGTCTCAGAGCGACGTTCATCGCGAGAATGTGAGAGCGCTTCGGGAAACATCGATGCACGATGTGGTTCCGATTTACGGGACAATGTTTGGCGACTTGCCGAGAAGGCCCAGAAACATTTTCGTTCTCAACAGAAATCCACTGCCGAATTTCAATGGGGCTGATGTCCGCTGCGCGACCGATGGACGGCCATTTGGGAAGAACATCACGGGAGCGAACCAAATCAAATACGTCGGGCAGCCGTTGATCAATCATGACGTCTGCGAAAACGTGGTAGAGTCAGAGGAGCAGCCTCCTACTACTAGCTTGGGTCGAGAGCAATGTTCCGTCACCTGTCAAACGGTCTTCCGTGAGCAAGCGACTCAAACACAGCCGTATTCACCCGAGGCGGTCTTTCGAAGCGGTGAAAAGAATGTCCCGGACGTGTGGCGAGTCCGTGATTTCATTGCTGGCGGAGAACATCTCGATATTCGTGACATCGAAGCAGTTGATCGGGAGAGGATCCGTCGCTACTGGATGGAAGGCATTAGCGATCAAAAATCGTTCCAGAAATATAAAATTCTCAAGGATTTGGAATGCGAAAAAGTGTTAGCGGTCGAAAAAGACTTTGAACATTGTCAAAATTTGCGGATGGACTTCGTCGAGGAGATGCTGGACGATCGGAGCAACTTCATGAAAGAAAAGGGAGAAATGCAACTGCTCGAACTAAAGCGACGTCTTGAGGGCGACCAAAAGCGAAGATTATTGAATTTACGGTACGTTTGAGACGTCAAAGTATGTTGAGCTTGTTTGACTGTTGAACTTCCAGGAAGGATCACGAACGATCATTGAGAAAACTAAAAACGATTCAAGCTGAACGAGGGAGGCACTTGCACAAGAATCCCGGGAGAGACACCGTTCCAAAGTCGTCTAAGATTTCTCACCTTGCTGAAATTGATCATTTCCTTCAAGAAACCGAGGGGACAATCGAGATGACTTCGGATGAAATTGCCCAGTTTATTGTCGGCAAGGATGAAATTTCGAATCCAAGGAAGCGAAGGCGAGAGATCCATCCGAAGTTTATGAATGAAGGGAATCTGGCGGAAATTTATGAGACCCTTCGCGAGCATTCTGAAGCAAAGCTTTCTTCAGGTGTATCGAGTGTTGCTCCGGCAGAAGTCAAGAAATCCGTCAAAAAAGCTAGGTCCCAAAAAAGCGCTACTCGCATAGCATCAAGCGATGCCGCCAGCTCTTCCACTAAGGAAAAGATTGAAAATATTGGAAAGCAGCTCAATCGTGAAAAGGAAGACCATAGTCGCCATGACCAGGCAGACGTCAAAAAGCTTTGTGAGGGATCTCAGGTCAAATTAGGTGAAAGCGGAGCTCGAGAAAGGACCGCTCCAGAAGCCCCTGAAAACAGTCTCGAAGCATCCCTACTCAAGCAACAGCTCTTCAAGCAATTGGTCGATATTCAGAGCAACATCGCCGTCAATTACATTGAAAGCATCATCGCAAAGCATTCATCCGAAATGGCCGAAAATTTCGCCCGAAAAAAGTTGCGCGAAGACAAAGAAATGATCAAAGAAGTTTTGGACGAGCTTGTGGATGGTGCTTGGGAAGAAAACGCTTGATGCCGCAATGAGAATCATGAATTGCCAAAATCCCATTAAATTATGCAAATGAAACAAAAGCTGCTTGCTTTTTGATTGAACTCCCATTTCAAAGTCAGGAAACAGGGAGATCCTTCATGAGGGCAATAAATTCAAACCAAATTCATTTTTCCGGATAAATTTCGTGTCCAACATTTATTTGTATTGAACTTCAATATATTCATGTAAAATTATGTATAAGAATTACGTATAACTCAAAGAGCTCATCTCATTCCATCGAATGATTCGAATCAAACACGTGACACATCATCGTTCGGAATGTGTTATGTTTGTTCGCCGCAAAAATGGCTCATTTGAAATATTTTTACTTCGATTTAGATAAGACAAGACAAAACAAAACAAAAAATCGAATGATCATCATCAGCTCCCCGCTTGGCCAATATATGATCAACCGATAAAAAAAATGCTCAAAAAAAGATGCTCACGATGAAGAAAAAAAACAAAATGGATTTCTTTTCTTCAATCGAAAATGTAAATGATTGCATTCGAACACACCAAAAAGCGTTGAACAAGAACTCAGACGTCTACCGAACCGACGAAT
Source organism: Lestremia cinerea (assembly GCA_027564135.1). Lineage (NCBI taxonomy): Eukaryota > Metazoa > Arthropoda > Insecta > Diptera > Cecidomyiidae > Lestremia > Lestremia cinerea. The sequence goes on from JANSTV010021113.1 coordinate 13,511, forward strand.
TCGGAATAGAATTTTGCGTGTCATTTGGAAAATGACAATGAATTTCAATTGATTGATAAGCCAGCCACATCGGCCAGCAGCTTGTCGGCACCATCCTCGATCTCTTTTGTTGTTAAATTTCTCAGTCGAGCCTCCAGATCATCGAATTGTTCGTCTTTCATCTGTTGGGTGAGCGTTTTGTTGAGTAAACCCGTCAGCATGGACATTTCAATGAACAATTTGGCTGATTCCGGTGTGACGCCGCAATTGAGACGAGTTCGCATCAACAGTAATTTACTGCGAGCCAAATCTAGGGGAGTCTTTCCGGAACGATCGTTTATATTCACACGAGCACCATTTTGAAGAAGTATTCGAACCACCTGCAAGCGATCAGTTGAAGTAAAATCATTGAGTTTTGAAGGTCATTCGAAAGTAATTACCATATTGAAATTGTATGAACTGGCCGAGCACACGGCCAAATGCAACGGCGTATTTCCCAGTGAGTCCTGTCTATTCGGGTTCGATCCACGACGTAACAGCACTTTGACTATGTCTCTGTAACCTGCGGCAGAAGTAGGTCAAGGGTAAGATGATGATCCACTTCATCAAAACAAATCAACTCACCTCGACTGGCAGCTAAATGCAACGGACTGCGAAGATGTTCATCAGAAGCATCCGGATCGACACCATTGTCTAGAAGGCGAACCAATAATTCAACATTCGACACCGAGGCAGCCAATCGAAGTTTCCGTTCATTTGGCACACTGCAAACATACGGAGCCATGTGTGCTCGTCGTGCTGATCGCAAACGAATCGGCGACAAAAACACTTCTTTCGGGTTCCTCTTTCGCGGTTCATCCATTGAATGCAATGATCGTGGCTCGGATCGACTATGTGACGGTGAATTGTGTCCGGCATCTCTCTCCATTTCCCTCAACTCTCTGGATGTGGGCATTCCCATTGGAAAACATTGAGCTGGTGGATATTGGAGATAATTCTTCATTGGGATCGGTCGATCAATGCTTCCGGTGCTGCTGCTGTTATTGTCATTTGTGCAAATGCTATCGTTGCTTGTATCAACACCAGAGTCATGTGATGCCATGATTTTAGCGGATGTGTTTCGATTGCACTTCCCACTAATATCGATTTCTTTCTGTTTGATTTCTATGATTCGCGCTACAAAGTTAACAATTCCCCTTCTTTTTACGATTTATCTCACGTTTGACGGGTTTCACATTGACATTCAACCATAAACGACAAATACTTCGCAAATCTTCAACATAAATTAATCTTTCAAATAATAAATTGTAAAAACGGGACACGAATTTAGTTGACAAACGATATTTGTTATTATTTCACACGAATTAATGATATTACAGCGTAAATACGATTACTGACAACAATACGAAGTTCGTGCTATTACTTTTCGTTTGACATTTCAATTTCAATGGATGCCGTACCAGAACGAAGCAGTTGACCGACAGAGGGCGCATTGGTCGATATTCGTTCTCTTCCTTTGGTGCAATTATGTTTTAAAAACGGTTTCACTCGAAGGAACTTGTTCGAAGATGAAGGAATGATCAAAGACGTTTTGGAGGAGCTGGTGCATGACGCATGGGAGAAAAACGCTTGAGAGAAACGGGTGGTAGCTCGAAGCACCACTCACAAGCTTTCATGATGCATGCCAAATGAGTCCATTTCACATAAATTTCATTAAATTTTAATGAATCTAAACTGGAAAATGTCTCCTCAGCGGCCAATAAATTATGCAAATGAATCGAAAAGTTATTCTCAATTAAACAGTGCCAACGGCTGAGAAGGATTTCTTTGAAAGTCTTAGAAACGACAAATTGCCTCCGAATGAAGTCGAAAGCGAATGTTGACCATTGTCTTGACCTTTGTCGAGGACTTGAAGTCAACTATTCAACCTCAAACGGAATGCCATTAAAATCGGAAAAGCCACGATTTACTTTGAATTTATTTCAATGGCATTTCAACCCTTTGGCGATCCAATCCACACACAAAATGTGTCATCCAACGATGCTCCCATCGAGCTCAAGTGTGAATGTTGCTTGTCTCGGTCCCACAGCGACCTAAAATGATATCGTAAAAAACTGCCAAGACATAATTTGCTCGCAGCCGAGAGCAATCGCTTTTTCTTCAACGCCATCATAACATAAGCCATTTAACCGAGAATGCAATCTCCTTGGCCACTGGCCAAGGATTCGCTAATAAATATTGTGAAATTGTTTTGAATGGAAGGAGTGGCCATGTCGGCCGTTTATTTTGAATGTCCTCGTATAAAGCATTGCAATTGTTCGGTTGTTGGAATCGAGATGCTTGAATGGAGGGCGGACTAGAAGCTGGTCGTACACAGCACAGTCGTCGTTGAATTATTGTTTGGCCGGGAAGAACACATGATTCTTATGTCTTAACGCTGATATCGAGCTTTTTCCTGTGGCACTGCGGTTGCATGTGTGACACTCCTCGTTGAAATACCACATTTATCGGTCGATAAAACCGAAATTCTAATCGCAAGTTAGATTTTCTTTTCTTTTTCCGGCTGGCATTGCGATGAAATTCGCACGGAATTCAAAACGATATTGTGTTTGCTTCGGAACATCCAACTGCCATTAATTATGTCATTATCGGTGCATGGTTTTTGTTCACGGAAATTTTAGCAAAACACCGTATTTGACTTGCTGTGAACTTGTGGGGAAACCTGGTAGAATAGCGTTGTGCTTGTTTTGCGGAAACATAGAGATATCGTTTGTTCGGTTGGGATGCATTTCTGGGTGAGATAACAGCGCTGTGAATGTTTGCAGTTGCCAAGGTCAGTTGAGTCAGGATTCAACTTGAAATCGGTTTTGTTTTGCAGAATCATTTGTAGAGGTGGTTTGACCTAGACGGCTGGCTCAACTGACGGAGCTCCATTGGCAGGCGGCACTCCTCTTGCATTCCACAAAGCCTCTTGTCGAACATTTCGATCGAAGTGAACCCAAAAATTTCGGTGATACGCACGGAGACGGCTTTGTTCACGGTAGAAGAAGTGCATCGTTGGAATGGCGACTAATCTGTCTCCTTGAGGATCGAAATAAGGTGGCAGCTGTGTTGTTGGCACATAAAATACTCCTTCCTTCTGGTCTCTGTTCCAAACTCCGATGATGTCATCTCGTGGACCATATACAGCAGCCCTGCCGTTTTCACAGATGTTTCGCTCTGCTTCATTAACTTCTGTAGGATCAATTGTAGGCTCGGTGGCAGCAGAGCAAAAATAAGCCATGACCATGTTGATCATAAAGATGGCGGCTCGAAAATAAGCCAGAACCATGAGATGATTGCACTTTTTGCCTGGAGTACCGTAAAGACATCCCGGTTGCTCATATCCGCCATTAAAGAAGTAATTTGCGTGACCGAGCAGATCGCGATTCCCATTTGGCAGCCAATCACCTTCTGTGTTGCTGTAAAATACGTAGAGAAATTGGAAATTTGCGGCTCTCAATCGAAATTGCTGGTAAAACATTCGCTGTTCGGCCACAAGGTGGCTGTTGAAATTCGGACCAGCTGTCTCCATCGAGTAGCCTCGCTTGAATTTCGCAATGCCGTATCTGTCTGCCACTGAACCCATCATATGACCTCCCAAACTGTGTCCCCCCTGCAATAGTGAAGCCATTGAATGAGTGTCGTTCACCTGATTGGGCGCATCAAATCAAAATTACAAGTGAGAATCTCCCCAGGAATGCGTTGAGAATCGGGTCTTCGGCGTAATTGCTATAACTTCGCATGCAATTATAATCCGATTCAGTGTGGATCGAGGTGAATATAAAGCAGATAAATCTAGCAATGACCTCCGCTATGTTGTCAATATGCAGTTTGCTTGAAGTGAAATAGTCGTTCTGTGCCAATTTGCCCCAATCGGCCACGATGTAATTGGTGTTTATGAAGTAGTTCAGATCTGTTCGATAGGTTTCAACAGAGAAATCTTACGATCTTACCAACGTTTTTAAAGGGGGTTTCAACTCACCAAATCCGTAGAGAATCTCCCAACCTGAAGCGTATAAAGATCATTGATGGATTGATCGTTTGTTAAAAACGCATCAGCACTTGCTTATTCCGTTGAGGCGAATGAAATACGTGTCGAATTTATTCAGCCATCCTTGAATCATCAGGAAAAAATCTTCTCCTTCGCGACCTCTGAACAAACGTCTGAACCTCTCAGCCAATTCAGTTCTCGACAGTTCCATTTTGATAAAACCCGATCGGAAGGTGTACTCTTGAAAAGCGATTCTTGTTGAAATATCAGCAGCTGTGAGGTCTTCATCGGACACCAGTGTGCTTGACGCGAGTTGACTGGTTTCCTGCCATATCGGCTGTTGGCAGTCTCCTTCAATATAATTGTACTTGAACGGGTCTTCACACGGATCATCGTTGGCGTTAAAGTTGTTTTCAACGAAATTGTTTGGGCCATCATCGACTTCTCCACCTCTCCACACAGAAATCTTACACGTTTTCTCAGACAATTCATAAGTTTTGTCGGGCAATTCACAGCTCGATACTTGTTCGTATTCCTCTGTTGTGCGAAGGGCCAACTGTACACGCTCCCCCTCTTCGTTAATGCCAAACCCCGCAAACACAGTGCATTTCCTTTTTACCGGGCTGTAAACGTAGATCTTGGGATTGACATAGTTCTGGGTGCCATGGCGAAAAGCGAACTTGTAGTCTAAGTAAGGATTCTGACAGTCATCTCCTTCACTGAGGATTTCCACGCCAGCATTCATTGTATACGATCGACACCTACCATTGACGTATTTGGAGAATGCTTCATCTACCCAAATTGGTGGATGATAAGGTGAATTGGAAGCCATCAAATTGACATAGTATTCATTCTTTGTCGATCTATGCCTGTTTGCATACATCACGGCTTGATCGTACACATTGAGAGGTGTGAGTGGTGTGTCTGGTTGACTAGGTGCAGGCTCATCCAAGTTTGGTATCCACGTCATAAATCTGTCATTTCTGTCAGAAAAATAAATATCTAGACGTTACTTTGAATCTGAACATTCAACGATTCCCAGGGCTCGACTTACGTTTTTGGCAGAAAATAGAACTTCGTGAGATCGAAATAGCCGGGACTAATCCGCTCACCGAAATGCGTTGCAGTGTGGACAAACGACTTTAAAATGTTAACCATTGGCCGGCCTGGCTCATTCATTTTAAACTCTTCCGTTCCCGGTTGTATTGCAACTTGATCTATCTTTTTCAATGACTCTTTGTACACCGTTAAACCTGCTATCCATTGGACTTGATCAATATTTCGGTGAATCGTTCGAATTACCACGTCATCTACGGCAATACTCCTTAACGTGGCTGTTATTTCGGTCTTCAAAGATTCTTTCGCGCCGTTAAGTGCCCGTCCGTACATAGCATTAACCAAATCAATCTTCTGAATGAAGATTGTCGCTGCGAATAAGGCAATGATCACCGGCACTGATCGAAGCGTAAGCATTTTTTTTCGTCGTGAGAAATGATGATACTCTTGACGATCACTAATTTACACTGAATTGATGGTATGTTTGGCAACACCTTGGAGCCGATTGATTTGCGACATTTCTGAAGTTTTCCGCGAAGTGTTTGTCAGTAAAAATATGCTCGAATATTTGTGCAAAGAATGTTTACTCTCTTGGCGCCAATCGGAATTTTATTTCACGTCACACCTCATTCTCTGTTGAAAGTTTGAGAAAAAATGGGAAGATGATTGAGACGGTTGGTGGATGAAAGAAGCTTTTTTACTGTTATTTCGCGTCTTATTTTTGTGAGCTAATTGCAAAACGATGACAATCGATATACTTTTCCGCGATGTAGCAAATTGGCAACTGTTCCAGGCCACATTCATGAATGAAATGAATACCAGCAACAAGTGTCGTACAATTCTCCACAATTTCAATACAAACAACATTGTTGTATTCTTAGGTATTTATTGACATTCCTGCAACAACGTGCCCAACCAACACAATCACTTCCATCTAATGAACCAAGCACGCATATCATTTCAAATAGCAACCGCTTGGGTCTGGCTCAAGGTGGAGCGGTACCCGAACGAGGATTCGAATTTGCTCGCACCCAACCCAGTTGCTGACGTGGACATCGGTCGAATCGAACCTTCAACCCTTTGAATTCCATGTTTGGAATCGTCGTATGAAAGCCTTCCAGTGGGTCAAGGAAATACGGAGGCAGAATCGATGTCGGAACATAAAAGATGCCTCTGACCTGCCTCTGATTCCAAATTCCGATGAAGTCATCGCCGCGATTAAAATGCTTGTTGTTCATGCATAGATTATCGCTATCTCTTGGCTTCCCCCTGAAATCACCAGTGAGCGGAGAGCAAAGATACGAGGTAGCCATATTGACCAAGAACATCGCCGCTCGAAAGAACAACAGCGCCATGTGATGGTGACATTTTTTGCCGGCGACTCCAACCAAACAGCCAGGCTGATCGTTTCCACCATTCAAATAGTGATTGGCATCTCCGAGAGGGAATTCATTTCCGTTGGGCCGCTCACCATCCAAATATGAGTTTGAATAAATTGCCGTTGTGAATCCGAAATTGTTTGGTCTCAAACGAAACTGTTTGTTGCCCAAAATCCTATGGTTGATCCATTCTTTGTTGAAATTTGGTCCAGCGGGATCCAAGACAAAGCCTAGACGGACTTTTCGGATTCCATATCTCCCTGCTGCGGACCCGATTATTTGACCTCCTAAACTGTGCCCGATCTAACGAGATGATGAGAATTGAAGAGAGCTCATTTCAAGAGGCTAGACGTGAAGACTTACAAAAATGCAGAGCAACAGGAATTCATCCAGTAGTTCGTCCTCCTGGTAGGTGTTAGCACTCCTCAAGCAATCGTAATTATGCTCATAAATGATGACGAATACCAGACAAATCAACCGAGCGATGACAATCGCTACGGTATCCACGTCTATCTTGCTAGCTGAGACATAATCGTTTTTTGCCAATTTGCCCCAATCGACCACAATGACGTTGGCATTGCCAAAGTAATTGGAGTCTGGAAGAAGCAAAGGTGAGTTTTTCACGAATCATCTGACAGGGAAATACTCACCGAGGCCAATGAGAACCGGCCAACCTGAGAAATGAACAAGCAAGCTAGATTCGTTGAAAATCCTCTTAAAACGGTCGGTCACTTACCGATCTCATTGATCTGGAATTGAAATGTATCGAAGTCGGTCAACCATCCATGAACTTTCACAATAATTCTTTGTCCACGGCGTCTTCTGAACAAGATCTTGTATTGATTAGCCATGCCAGTCTCCTTGATTTGCAGCTCAAAGAAGCCCGAACTGAAACGGTACTTCACCAAAGCGATGTGATGACGGCTGAGGATCAAAAACAAATTTATCTCATCGGCCTGGTTGGAAACCAGGGTATTCGAGGCTAGTTGACCTGCCTCCGCCCAAACCGGGTAGAGACAGTCCCCTTCGATAAAGTTGTACTTGAACGGGTCGATACATGATTCGTTCCCGTAGAAGTTATCTGCAAAGTTGTTTTGATTGATTTCAACATCTTCGCCACCTTTCCAGACCGAAATCTTGCAGCCTTTCTCCGTTTTTGTATAGATTTTGTCGGGAAGCTCACAACCGGGCACGTTCGTATACTCTTCCGTCGTGCGGTAGTTCAATTTCAGCTCTTCGCTTTTCCGATCGACACCAAACGCAGTTGCCACGATGCATATTCTGCGGGGCTTGTTGTAGAAGTAGATTCTCGGATTCACAAAGTGGACACCCTTGTTGGTGGTGGCTGCGTATTGATAGTTTCGATATGGATTTTCACAGTGACTATTGTTCTCGATTACCTCATCATTTCCTAGCATTCTGTAGGCGCGACAACGCCCATCCACGTACTTGAATAAAATATCTGCATGCGTCGAAGACTCCGGAGGACCGTATGGGTCGCTATTGCTCAACAGCCTGAGATAGTAGTCATTTTTGGTGGTTTGAAATCGATTGACATACTGAACCGCACGTCCGTAGGCATTGAAGGTTCTGTGCTGTTGGTTGTCGGCGTGCACGCTGGGATGGTCTAAATGCGGAATCCACGTCATGAACTTATCATTTCTGTCGAAGAGTTTTATCAATTACGGCTTTCATTTCTTTCACTTTGAATCGCTTACAATTTCGGTAGGAAGTAAAATGTGATGAAATCGAATTTACTGTGGAGTAAACGTTGTGGTATTTGCTTGAAAGTCGAGCCAAAGGCCTCCATAAACACCTTTGTGGGCGAACTTGATTTATGTTTGTGCTTATGTTGAAATTCCGGTTGCTTTTCTTTTATCGGCTCACTGTGGATTCTTTTGAGCCCCTCCTCGTAGACCATGAGAGCCGAAGGGGTTGTAGCTCGTTCAATGTTATTGATGATGGCTGCCCTCATTTCGACATTCCCTCCAAACAATGCGTTTGGAATTTCATTCACTGAGCTTTTTAGATTCTGTTTGTCGGCAATCATGAGTTGCAACTCGGACTTGGGTTTTTTGAACAGAAAAGATTGTGTGAACGTTGCAAAAATCATAAGACTCACTAAACTCAACTGATTGGCTAGCATTTCTATCAAATTGGCCTCAATTATCTTTAGAGAGATTCACTGTTTTAAATCGTCAACGATTGCCATCCAGATCGAAATGACGGAGAAATTTTCTGTTCTTTTGTTATCGTCGATTCAAGTTATCTTAAATATGCAACTTTCAGGCGGTTGGAATTCCCTCGGCGACTCGTGTTATTACACGTGTGTTTTCCACCTCAGTGCCAAATTTCTGTAGCGACTTGCGGTACAATTATTCCAAGAATATTCTTAGCAAATTATTTTATCGATATCTCCTCCACTGCTACGCCTTTCCCACCCAGATCTCTTGCAAAAGTCGAACAAGGTTAGATCGTTGAGTTTTTGACTACTTTTTTTTCTAAGTGCTTTTATTTGAAGAAGATATTTTCTGCAGCCGTGAAAGTGGGAAAAAGACGGGTTTTTATTGCACTTGATGCTTTTCCCGCACCAAAAGAGAGAACCTGTCCAACCTGTTATCGTGCAATACAATTTCAAATAAAACTCAAAAACATTAATTTGCCAAAAAATCATTCTTCATTAAAGTAAATTCATCTAAATAGAATCATAGCGGCAATCGCCGCCCATATCAACTGTGAACTCCAATTGACCAAAGAGCTGCTCGAGCAAATGAGTAGATGCTCTGATTAATAAATGTTGTTAAAAAAAAAAATATTTTCTGCAAGATCTTAATACGATTCTCATTTTATATTTACGGGGCCTATTGATGGGTAAGGTCTAGGGTAATGTCGTGACACTCGAGAGATAATGGAATCGACTGTTGATTCAACTGTTCACTTTCACGAAAATTTCATTTCCAAGTTCGGTGGAAGCCATCGCTTTGAATTGTAAACATTCGATCAAAATTTTCCATTTAATGAGCGATCCAAGTGTTATGTGTCATTGTTGCTTTTTGCGCCAAAGCTGAATTTGCGCATTTTAATTTCAATCGAATCAGTCCCAATGTGCTTTGATCAGCTAGTCAGTCTGAGAGTGAATCGTAATGGAAGCGCCTGCACAGGGGTTTGAAGGGCGAGAGATTTACGGAAGACTTCAATTATTTCACAATATTCGTAAATTTGCATTGGATACCAAGCTTCAACTCAATCTCGATGGTGAGGGAAAAAAACAGCAATTCATTGAAGGGCCCTTCTGAAGAGTAATATTCTCATTTATTCTATCGTCTCTAAAATTGGAAAGTGAAATAATCCGCTGAGATTAGGCAGCTGTAATTAGAGAAGTATTGGACATGGTAGTGCCAGTGGAATAACCGGTTGGTCGGACAAAGGTGAACAACCAAGTCGTTGCTTAAAATACGTGGAACATTGAACTGAATATCATTAAAAATAGTCATCGGTAACAAGGCTAGTAGGCCTGATGACAATACCTGCCTCGAAGCTCACTTTCAAAGACTTTGAAAATGTGGCCGGTGTAACGGTCATCTTCGGTATTTTCATCAGCTGGGCGTCGAGGTAGTCCCAGTAAGGAGGTATCTTGGTGGTCGGTGCGAAGAATATTCCCTTTCGGGGATTTCGATTCCAAATCCCAATAATTTCCGGGCGATAATCATCTTCCGTAATCGGATCCGAGCCTGGTATGACGTTCACAAGTCGACCCGATTCACAGATATTCGGTCCCAATAAGTCATTATTGTCGTCGAGCTTTTGGCAAAGGTACGCTCGCGCATAGTTAACCATAAACAGCGAGGCGCGAAAGTAGTTCAACACCATGTGATGATTGCAATAATTGTCTTCTTGCGTACAATTTGGTTGCCATTTGCCGCCGTTCATGAAATAATTGGTGTCGGCAAGAATGTGACGATTCCCGCTTGACACAATCTTTGCGTGCGAGTAATATGCGCGAGAAACTTTAAAGTTGTCCGGTTGCAAGCGAAATTGAACATTTTCGTCAAAGTTTATTACTTGATATTTGAAATTCGGTCCGGCTGCATCGAACGCATGCATTCCTTTGACTTTGCGGACCCCAAATTTGGAAGCTGCCGATCCACCAACATGACAGCCTAAACTGTGACCAACCTGAAATTGATGAAGTTCCCTAATTCCCGATCTACACAGTTCGAAGCCAATTAATTACGATTTCCACGAAGACTCCTAAGAATTCATCAAAGTCTGGGTTGTCCGTGAAATGCTTGTAACCCTCTCCCGTGCAGAAAGTCTCATCCTTTCCGTAAACCACCACGAAAATCCAGCAAATCAGTAGAGCTAGAACATCTGCAGCGCGATCAACATGGTGCTTGCTGGCCGTCAGATAAAAGAACTTTGCTAATACGCCCCAGTCCATAACGATAGCGTTCGCGTTCCCAAAGTACCTCCAATCTGTCCCAGGGTGCACTCAGAGGTTACTCATTGACAAATCAAAGCAGACAATTGATTGACACTCACCGAACGTGATGATGATCGTCCAACCTGAAAGCATCAAGCGATATCAGCCCAAGGGTTCACAATCGAGAAGGGTTTGCCAGGAGCGACGGAAATCAACGCTATCTGAATAACCTCAACTAGCCAAATGCTCACTGATATTATAAATCTTGAAAGCCGAAGTAAAATCGTTCGACCACCCATGAATGACAAACACCCATTCTTCACCCCTTCGCCCTCGGAAAAAATTCTTGACTTTCTCTTCGATTTCCGTCTTTGTGATTCCAAACTCGACAAAACCCGATTCAAAGTAATACAGATCGCGTTGGATGAATAGGTTTGGTCCAACACCTTCAGGCGGTTGGACGGTGGGAGTGGGCACGATCTGGTCACTCCAAAACGGATAGAGCAGATCTCCTTTAAGAAAGTTATATTTGAACGGATCGATGCACTCTTCGTTGACGAAGGTATTGTACTGAAAAATGGATTTGAGTTCGGCACCCCCCTTCCACACCCCAATCACGCAGCCCGTCCCAACCACAGTGTATTTCTTGTCTGGAATATCACAGCTTAACACGCCAGTATACTCTTCGGTAACGCGATACTCCATCGCGGAACAGTCTTGATTTGGAAAAGCAGCCATTACCGTACATGTCTGGGCACTCGCATCAAACCGATACATTCTTGGATTCGCATACGATTTCGAATCAATTGTATAGGCGTATTTGTAGTTCTTGTAGGGATTCTTGCAAGAAGCCGTGTCCTGGCTATTGCACCGGCCATTCACATATTTAGCACTGACTGGCGTCATAGATGCACAATCCTCGGTATTCAGATTCCAGTAGGGAGATTTTTCTGCCAGCAAATTGACGTAGTATGAGTTTCTGGTGTCTTGAAAACGGTTGGCAAAGTTCACCGCAATCGAATATCTGTCGACTCCTCTTTGGGATGGTATCGCATTCGGATCCCACGTCAAGCGATTATCCAATTCGGGTACCCACGTCATGAAGCGTTCATTCCTATGAGGAATGCACAATTGTATCTTCAATCTTACTTCAACTGTTCAAGCACTCACTGTTTCGGCAGAAAGTAGAATTTCACATGCTTGAATACCTCATCCATAGGGATGTTCTTGTGGTTTTGCTCGTACATGAAGGAGTTCCAACCCTTTTTTAACGGCGAATTTGTTTCAAACGATGATTCATCGTCAAAGTTCGCAATGCGATCAGTATGAATATTAGATAAGAGCTCAGTTATTTTCTTCAAGCCATCCTTATCTTCACGATCGATCCGAGCGCATATCGTGTCTTTCAAATCTTGCCCAACCACTCGATTCACCATCGACAGTATCTGATATTTCAGCGTATTTCTTAAATCGTCATCTTCGTTGCCTCCGTGACAAATGCAGACTGTCACAACTAAGAAGATTAAGACTTGCTTGTTGCCCATTTTCAAGAGCCACGTCAGAAGAATAAAACGAAATGAATTGCTGATCCGACTTGTCAAAAGAGATTCAAAACAATCGACTCTGATGATAATTCACACCAAACTACGTCAATCACAAAATAATTGGAGAAATATGTTGAATTCAATTGTTGATTCAACTGTTTAACTTTCACGAAAATTTCATTTTCAATTTTGTGTTTAAGTGCTTGCCTTGGAAAACGAACAGCAGATGCCATTGGAAGATAAATGCTCTCATTTTATTGTATATCGTCTCCAACATTTGTAAGTGAAATAATTCGCAGAAAGATTAGGCAACTGGAATCAGAGTAGGGTTGGGTACAGCAGTGCCAGTGGGATAACCACTCGGTGCGGCAAAGGTCACTTGTCTTCGGCCCAACCAAGATGTAATGACTTGCATGCTTGGAATAACTGGAAGAGTTCGTGGATCATAGTCCCAATAGGCGGGTAACTCCTTGGTTGGTGCGTAGAAAATGCCCCTCAATCGCCGACGGTTCCAAATGCCCATAATATCCGTCACAGGCGGGGTCTGTCGTCCATCACAGTAATTTTGTCCAGCCGGTTGATTCTGAGCGGTCGTCATTTGACACAAATAAGCCGTAGCAAAGTTGATGGAAAACATTGCGGCTCGGAAGGCATTCACAACGAAGTGATGATTGCAATGGCCGTTTTCACACCGACAGCCGGGCTGACATTTCCCTCCGTTGAGATAGATATTGGCATCGGTGAGCATCTCCTTGTGACCATTGTTGCCCACGTCCGAGTAAATGCCCTGAGTGAATATGAAATTGTCCGGCTGCAACCGGAATTGCGTGTAAAGACTCAGCACTTGGATTTCAAAGTTTGGTAGAGCTGGGTCCAAAGCAAATAAACGTTTCAATTTTCGATTGCCAATCTTCGCTCCGGTCGCTCCACTAACGTGAGCTCCCAAACTGTGACCAGCCTAGAATGATGGAGGAATGTCAGCTGGTGCTAGATCGAGACCTGACAATGACTTACGAATGAAATCAGTCTATAGTAATCGTCGATTGGCGTGCGAGGGTAGAGAGCAGCTATGAGCCGAATGAATTGAGCTACAACGCGTGCAGTGAAATCAACATGGCGACGACTTGCTTGCAAATAATCAAATTGAGCCATGTAGCTCCAGTCCACGACAAACACATTTGTGTTTCCGAAGTAGTTCCAATCTGAGTGAGAAGAAAACGAGTCATTGATTGATCGGGAGACTCACATACAGGCGGCACTCACCCGAGCCAAACACAATCGGCCAGCCAATATTGTTGATCCTGTAGGGTGCATCGAATTGCATTGTCCATCCGTGAACGACATATGCCCATTCCTCATTCTCGTGTATCCGAAGTAAGTTCCTGAATTTCTCCTCCATTTCAGTCTGGGTGACTTGAATCTCAATGTAGCCAGACTTGAAGTGGTATTTCTCAATGACGATGCCAATGCGTTGAACCATTTGTGGACCAGTGCCGTAGAATGTATTAGCAACGGGATTATTTCCAACCTGATCCTGCCAGAATGGATAAGCACAAGTGCCTTCAACGAAATTATACTTGAATGGATCCTGACAGCTGGCTTGTCCGTAAGCGTTTTGCTGATAAACCGGTTGCCCGGTTTGCCCATCGAACACACCTGTCCAAACTGATATCGCACAATTTCCATTCGCATCTCTGACATACTTCTTGTCAGGAGTTTCACAGCTGTTCACACCTGTGTATTCTTCGGTCGTGTAAAATCTCCCAACAGTTCCGAGTCGAACCAATTTCGTGCATTTTTTTGACGTTGGATCGTAGCGATGCATTTTCGGGTTGACAACACGAACACCGTTCACTTCGAGAGCGTATTTGTAATTCTTGTAGGGATCCTGGCATGCCGGTTGGGGATTCACCAACACCTCTTCGTTGCTGGCGTTCAACTGGTAGGCGACACAGCGGCCATTCACATATTTGAACAAAACTTCATTGTCAGCAATGGGCACCCCAGCATCCGCGTATGGTGTCTTGTGAGCCAAAAGGCTTTGATAATATTCATTTTTGGTCGTTCGATGAATGTTCAAGTACTTCAAGGCGTCAGAGTATTTGCTTTCGGTTGGAAGAGGCGGCTTCGACGGTTGATTTTGGAGGGGCGCATCAAACATTGGAATGCCCGTCATGAATTTGTCGCTTCTGTAACGGAAAACAATCAGCTTTCTCGCTGCATTTAGACACCTTACAAGACTCACCTCTTCGGCAAATAATAGAATTTGACGTAATCGAAAATTTCTTCCTCGTTGATGAAAAAGCCTCTTTTCGCCGTTTCGCCTATTGAGTTGATCAACGAAGATAGATTGCCCGCTTCATAGTTCATGTCCCATTCCTTTTCATTGGCGGTGATGACTTTGTTGTCGATTTTATCGGCAGGGTTTCCAGCGACTGCGGTTAGATGTACGACAGCACAAATGGCCAGTGGCAGCAAGGCCTTCACTGCAGCCATTTTCGATGTGGACACTGTTTTCGAGCTTATACCAGTTTCGACGGTGGTGTACCTGTATTTATACAAGGACCGACGATTCGTTGCTTTGATGATTTGGCCTTCTGAAGGAATTTCCATATGCATGACTCACTCTCTTTTCCGAACAATTGTTGTGAGGGCCTTTGAGACGTTCTTGACATTGTTTGGGCTACGTTTTTAGAGCCAGCAAGTGTTATCAATTTGCGTCAAATAACGTTCAGACATTCGAAGTATTTTGATTTCATCTGTTTGAAACAGACACGTGAAATATGGTCGGAAAATGCCTTTGGGTGTGTTGAACGTTGGAGGAAAAATTCCGCTTTGAGAAAGTAGCTTTTGGAGGTGAAAGGCGAATCTCAAAGGTGAAGGTGAATGTCTCAAATGCTGATGAGTTTTCTCAATTGTGAACTGACGAGCGCTTTCTTTAAAATTTGTCAGCTTCAAGCAAGAATCACTCACCAGCCGGATGTCTTTCTTTTCAGTTCAATTTCAACTTATTTCATCGTTTTGGTCCAAAACTTTGCTATTTCTCAAGTTTCAAACATCCTGGACGTCCTTCATAGTGCTTTCTGGTATACACCGCTTGATTTCCATCTTCCTCCACGTCACTCACCCGTTTTTGATTGAACACTCCAGCGGCAGCGCACACGAACAGCAGTGAATCGAACAATAGCATCTTGATTGCATTCACTTTCCGACTCGGACGATTCCGACTGCTCGAAGCGACGAGTTTTTTCGATCTCTTTTGAAAGCGAATCCAATCAAATCAGTCAATTGTTTCACGAACGTGTTGAAAGCTTCAAATTTGTCGGCGACTGTGCTCTGAAATCCCAACAAAACATTTTTCAGGCAGATCACGCCAAAAAGTGACATCAAAAAATTTCAATCAATCCAGGCCGCAAGTATATTTTGCTATTCGAAATTGCTTCAGATCAAAAATTCCGGAAAAAATTCAAAGCGATGCCACATTCTGAGTATCGGGGCGGCAACGATGTGTTTTCATCCTTTGAAAAATGGGCGGAAAATGTTTGTTGCGAAAACATACTTTGTGGTTGAAGTGAACGAAATTCAAATTCATCCCAACGGCTCTTGCACGCCTCAGTCAATAGAATATCATCAACAAGAGCAAATTGCAGTCATTGAAACCATTGAATCGGTTGGAAAAGTCATCAACGAGATTTCCATTTTTTCCCCAAAAGTCCCGAAAATCGAAGAAAAATCATCGAATTATTCCTCACAAAACCCATTGTAGCATCGATGGCATCCCAGCGAAACGTGAATTCCCATGCTGCGTCCCGAGTTTGAGTTTCCGAAGAGTAATCGAATGTGAAATAGCGGAAATGCGAGATAGTCAACGTCTCACCCGAGACTACAGATGACAAGCATCTCATCATATGCGTTCCATTCGAGACAATTCAACAATAACTCCATCGAATCGATTCGACATAACCGTATCCGATCCGTCAGTTGACGATGTCCCCTCGCCGTGCAGAATTCAATGCATAACAATGGGCCCATCCGATCCCCGCCTCCAAAAATTGCGCACATAACCCACGGCCGCATATCATTCGAGGCGAATGCCTATTGCGCGGTGGTTGATATGAGTGATATATCACCTGATACGAGAATATATGTGTCTTGGCGTTGCTTTAGTTTGGCGCACTTTGATTTGAATTATTGAGAAGAATGATGATGCTCCGACCACCCATAATTCTTAATAT
>JANSTV010021114.1:0-16141 GCA_027564135.1 Lestremia cinerea
GTTCTGCATTCAATGCATGGCCGTGTTTGACGGGGTCCGGTCGGATGAGAATCAATGAGACACCGCAGACTTGGACGCTTTGAGGTTTCAATCGGAGCTTCGAGGTGCAGATCCTGGAAGAGAGAACCAACGAGGTAATTCATCACCCACAAAACACCATCTCTGGGGGAATACTCACGAATATTGAATCGACTCCGCATTCACCTCCAGACCCAGCACTCGAATTCGATCCAAATCCAATTTGACAAACAGAAAAAAGTCATTTGGCTTGTAGACCTCTTCGATGTAGGATGACACCTCGCCCAACGTTGTGTTTTCGATTCTCGCCTTGACCTTTCGTGCAAACTCCATGTTGCTATTATTCATGATTTCAGCCGTAATGGCAGGCGTCGAAATCGACTTGCTTGCATTGATGATTTCCACAATACGCGGCACACCCTGCGTGATGGTCATCGAAGCAACGCCGGCGAAATGGAAAGTTTTCAATGACATCTGGGTGCCTGGATCGCCGATACTCTGAGCGGCCAATGCACCTACCGCCGTACCGGGCTCCGTCACTGCGCAGTTGTATTTATCGCGAACAGTTTCCAAGAAGATTTTTGTTTGACTTTCGGTCAGTCGTGCGATCTCGCCGACCACCGGCGCGGAACATTGCTTGTACTTTTCTTCGATGCTGGTCAACTGGTCTGCTGCTTTTGTCAGGAAATTGAGGCATTCTCTCTTGCAGTCCTTACGAACTTCTTTGAATTCTTCTGTGGCGAGCACCTGCTCCGCCCAGGGAATGACTTGGCAGCCAAGGACTGGAGTCTCATCCCGGCAGGGGGGTGGCGCACGCAGATGCATCAGTTGTCGCACCAAGTCCGCAGGCTTGTCCTTCACTTCCATGTAGACTGGTTCGAGGCCATCTCCGCCGTAAGTGAATTCGACGATTTCGCCGATGGCATTTCGAACCGAGCCATCGTAGTGCACCACCAAGTCTTCGAGACATTTGACCAGGCGTTGCTGAAGGTATCCGGTCTCTGCTGTTTTAACAGCTGTGTCGACCAGACCTTCGCGACCCGCCATCGTGTGGATGAAGAATTCAGTCGGAGTGAGACCGGAGTAGAAACTGTTTTGGGCGAAGCCTCTGGCGGCGGGAATTGCAGCTGAAAGACAAAGAGATGATCAATATTTATTGCGCCGTTCATTGCAAGGAGTTTCGCCGCTAAAAACTTACAAATCTTCTCGAAATGCGGAAGAGCTCGATCTTCGAACCAATTCGGTACCCGCTTTCCATTCAGCGCTTGTTGTCCGACGCAAGCAATCATCTGGGAGATGTTGATGTTTGATCCCTTCGAGCTAGACTGGGCCATGATGAGAGCCGAGTTGGTTGGATGCAGCTCCCGGAAAAAGGCCTTAGCAGCCAACTCACGAATGCTGGAAAATTCCTTCAGAATGAGGGCTTCGAGGGTCTGTTCTGGGGAGCAACCCGGTTGGCATTGCATTGTCACATTCTATCTTCATATCCGCGATGCATTCGTCACATTTGGCATAGCCTTTGTCAAGCAGGTCCTGCTTCTCCCCCAAAAGCTTTTTGCTGGGCGTCACATCGCTGATACCAAAAGAGAATCCTCGATTCATCATGAAGTACGATGCCATCTGTCGATGAAAGTGCTGAATGAGATCTAGCTATTCGATTTATTGCATGCTGGACTTACGCGGGCCAATCGCCGCATGGGTTTCGTGGCTGGTGCACTTCCGTAATCCCTCAGAAGCGCGTAGAAGATGCTGCATTTGTTCCCGGAGCCCAACGTGTTCTTGTCCATTGAGCCGCACATCAGCTGTGAGTTTCTGATCACCACATACGAGTCCTTCAAGCACAGATCCTGATTGGATGCGTAGATCTTGCCTCTCGTTTCCAAATTCACGCGCACGGGATCTTGCTCGTTGGGGCGTAGAATCAAACCGAAAATCTGAAAAACAATTCACGTTGAGAATCATTCGGTAAATCGTCTTCACACAATGACACCTACCTGTTTCCCCGTCCATAATCGCCTTAGCTTCAAAATAGCTGGTCGCGGCAGATCGATATCCATATTCGAATCCGGTCCGGACAACATGCAAGCGGCCAACTGCATTGCCTGCTCCTTGGTGTGGAACTCATCTTTCTGCGTCATCAAATACCCGCCGGTGATGAAATCCTGCGTGGCGGCGATGAGCATTTCACCGTTCTTCGGCGTCACCAAATTTGATTGATTGCCCATCAAGACCCAAGCCGGCAGATGTAGATTCATTTCATCGCCATCAAAGTCCGCATTGTACGGCGTGCATGTGCACTCGTTGAATCGGAATGTACGCTGCGATTGTACCTTGACCTGCTGACACATGATGCTCATTTTGTGCAAGCTCAGTTGTCGATTGAACAGCACGATGTCGCCGTCGCTGAGATGCCGCTCAACGATGTCACCACATTTGAGATCTTGAGCCACTTTTTCACGATTTCCGTACGCGAGGTATTTCTTGAATGACAGCACTTTATGTTGAACGTAATTCGCCCCGGGATGCTTCTCCGTGCCGTTCTTAACAAATTGCTCCATTCGCTGCAAATTCGCCGGATTGACGTTTACGTTTATCGAGAAACGTTTATTGCACTTCGTGTGCGATTCGTCTCTCCTCAAGGTCAGCAAACATGCGGCCGACCTCCACATGAGCTGACCTGAACTCCATGACGGAGACGTCGTATAGCGTGTGTCCGTTTTCAAGCACGGAAACGCGGGCAGGATACATCGGGTGTATCCCATGTCGAAGGTAAACCTGCCGCAATGCCTCATGCGTCCGTCGAATTCTTCTGAGCTCCTCATATATGTCAGGAAAGGCATCATATTGGTGTTGCATTTTCCATTTAGTTTTTCCTACGTTGAACACAGTAATCACAAAAAATTATCACTTTTGTGCAATTTTGTTGTTGCGCACCATTCTTACCTCGTAAATCATCACCAAACCAATGTGGTTGAAAGTCAAAATTTGACCATGCGGCAGGTTCGAGTGGCGAATTGATGGGTCACTTACAAACACACCAAATACACCACAGGGTGAATCTCGTTTACACCGCGAGTCTTCAAGCCTTCGGCAGCCACGAGGATTGATACAGTCCATGCAATTTTTCGATGGTTTCGGGATTGTCGGACTTGACCACTAGTTGTCATGTTGCCGAATTGGTCCAACCGAATCGGTGAGTTAAAATGCTCTAAACTTAGATTACAACGAAGTTTCCCGCATGGCTCGAATTCAAGGAAAGAATGGAAAATTGAATTTTTTTGTTAAATAATAAGGATTGAAATACACACTTAATCGAAAAAAAACTTATATTGCCGGAGTGTCTAACAAATTCCTCGGTTTTTTCAGAGAATGGCTTGTTCGGAATGGGGAACGTGCGTCTGGAGGCAGAAATCAAGCCACCGATTCGGCACGTGCGACAAACGCTTCAACCGCAAACCAGAATTGGGTGTGATTTGAATGGATCGACCAATTCGTTTGAGACGAACTGGACTGCTGGAACGTTCAAACGAGTTTCTCGCTCTGAATATGAGCAATATCGAGTTTGATGAATCGTTCCACAATTCCAGCATAGAAATGGAGGTGTCGAATGGGTTCCTCACGGAGACCATTGACGACATTTCGCCACAGAAGATAGACACGCACAAAGACCCCGAATTGATGTTGCGATCGGTCGAACGATTGACGCAAGGTTGGTATCGACGGCGGAGTATTTGCGAACGAATGCGGTGTCAATTTCCGGCGCGGATGAATTGACGCAAACGAAGAAATCAAGCAGCAGCTCGAACAATACGTGGTACGAAGACACGTGCTTGAATGATGCCTCCTTCCCAAGCACCAGTCTAACCGCGCCGATAATCGCCTCTATGCGCGACGACGATAACACGTTCAGTGACACAAACAATGGCATCATGTTTGAAACAAAGGGTCCAGCAATAGAGGAGGAGCCAACTCCGAAGAATGAGGTCAAACACTATCTGGACAATGACGGCAGCGAGGTCGATGGCGTTTTGGAGAATGCTTCTCTACAGGCAACGTTGAAGTTCATTCAGCGGCAACCGGATTCGTTAGAATCCGACACGTTATGCGACTCGGATGCGAGTTCCCTCCAAACAAGCGTTTCGGGAATCATTTTCCAAGTCGGCGGCAAGGTGCAGCAACAAGCGGCCTGGGACGGTACCGGCCTTTCGAGTGGCCCGTACTCCTTCGACACCTACTCAACGATGACCAATTCAACGATCATTGCCATGGAAGCGAACAAACTCTGCACCGATTTGCTGAACATGCAAGCGATGGCGGACAGTTCAAACAGCCTCGATTTGGACAACATTCGGCCACCTTGTTCCATGGAACAGCTGAGTATGTCCGGGTGCTTTGAGATGCCGCAGAGTCCTCAGTTGTCACGATTACGCAAGAAGTCTTTGCCACATGGACTGATGGCTAGACGGGTGCTCACCTACTGTCACCCTCCGGAAAACCTCGAGAGCGTCAACTCAAGTTGCAATTTGGACAATATTAAGCCGCCGTCGTTTATGGACGAATTGCTGGACTCGATGATTAGCGTGGACAGCATCGCTTCCGAGGTGGCTGAAGACACTGTTACCATTCACGGTTTAGCTCATCAGAAAAGGGATAGCATCAGCAGCAACAAAAGCAATGGCAACAAGCAAACGTGCCAGTCTTTCAATTTCGTTAAAGATATATTGCCGCCACCGTTGTCGACGACCACAACCAAAGCGTATCCGAGTCCCACCCCAACCAACATGAAGGCGATTGTCAACAATATGGATGGCAGCACTGAATTGATGAGTGAAAATTTCTTTCAGAATGCTCGGTATCGCGATTTGATAAGCTTGATAAAGTTCCAACAGGAGAAGATCAACTGGCAACAGACAAACATGAACAAGGTGGGCTACATCGCAAGGCAACAGTTTAGGCACGGTTCCCTTGAACCACCTTTTACCATTTCAGTTCGATGCCGAGATCATTTACTTCGAAAACAAAGAAAGGGATCAACTCCAAAAGATCGATGCCATATCTTGGCAATTTTTTTAGTTCGTTTATATTCAAATATTTCATTTGCGGCAGGCCTAAGCACCTTTTGTATGAGAAGATGAGAAGTGTCCCTTCGTTACAGTCTCAATCAGTTCGGGACATTGGCAAACTGTGCCAATTGAGGCCCCAACCGAATGGCTCTCTTCCGATAAGAAATGTATTTAATCATTCTATTTTACAATATAATTTATCCTCGTCATTTAAGCAAATTTGCAATGAGAAAAGAATTTTCATTTGTGACATTCGTCGCGCAATATCCAGCTCAAAAGCTGCATCGATTCAATACCGCAATCGATTTTAGTTAAGCATCTGTTCACTATCACACCTTTCATTGCGAGTGCATCGGTTTTCCTTCAGCATTGTTGTACTTAAAAACTAATTAAAAGTCTGATATTTTCAATTGTTAATTTTATCCAACAAAATTGAATGCCGCTTTTTTATATTTCAGATTATTCCTCTTTTTTTATTGTGCATTTTAATTTTTTTTGAATTCGATCAGCCCATGGCATTCAAATTGCCAGATGGCTTCCAGTGCCGACTTCTACGACCGTCCAAATATCGAAAAGGCGGTTTTGTCCAAAGAGGGTTCCTCAGCAGGCAGCTTCAATCATCCACGTTGGCCATCCAAGTTGGCTGTTCCGCATGACACAGCAGGAAAGGCTGGATTTAGTGTGAAAGTGCCAAACCAATGCCTCCAGCGACTGCCAATTGGTGTCTCATTTCAGCGACTCCATCATTCCTTTTGTGGCGGTTTATCAATTCTTGCTTGGTTTTTATTTTCTTCATCGCCGCTTGTCTGACGATACAATTCTTTCCAGGTTTTGAAACCGGGCAATCGTTTTTAAAATGTGCAGCACCACATTTTAAACAGCGTTTCTTCATGTGACAATTCTTAAAAATATGGCCCACACGCTGGCACCTCCAGCACTGTGGCACCTCAATTTTCGTTGTCCGGAACGGTTTCAGGTAAATTCTCAATCCATCGACGGTTTTGATCTTCAAAGGCTCTCCTGCTCCTCGCCTCGAGACGTAGTTGATTTTGTACAGATTCGATTGAACACCTGCCGCCGTTGCCGCCTTCGTTGTGAGCCTTGTCACCTTCAGAAAATCGACCTCTTTCACGCAAAGTGCCTGCAGCTTCCCCAGAATCACGTTTTCGCCCCAATCTGAAGGAAATCCTCTGGCCAAGAGTCGTCGAATCCTTGTGGCCTTGTCGGTGTACGAAAAATAGTCAATCCCAATTTCCTCTAATTTGCTGCCGATTCGCTCCTTGGTTTCCAAGTTTTCCGGATAAATGCGGAATCCCTCCTCAATTTGTTTGATCGTGAATTTTAAGCCACTTTCGTCCTTCAAAATATTCCACGTTCGGGTGAATGATTTCGTGTCGCCTACGCACACCAATGGCGGCTGGCTCCTCAACGCCATCCGGCTATAATCGGGTTTCGGAATTCCATTGGCTGACTCTTCTTCCATTTTCTTTTTCTTTTTCTTTTTCTCCAGGGCCTTCTCGATGATCTTTGCCTTCGGTTTCGCTTGTTTCAATGCCGTTTTCGTGAAACCTCTGCAATCCGGTTCTTCTTCAATCGAGTGCGCTTCTGTGACTGATTCCTCTTCTTCAATCGATGTCGTATACAGCTCCTCATCAGCGCTCACGTTGGCGATATTGGTTGCGGCTGGTCCAGGCTCATTTTAGTTTACGGGGCTCACTGGTTGCGCACAATCCAAATTTGTTTCGGCATAAGAAACTTGAACCTTGTCTGCTATCCTCAAGGACCTCCTCTTTGGATTCGATCTTAGTGAATCTGCCAATGGCCCTCTGTAACATTTTGATGGTGGGCTCCATACGAAATTCCGATCCTCTTCCGTTGACGTCGTGCACAGTTCTTCTAACGAGGCACCTGCCTTGCTTGGTCCGCTTTTTCCTCCATCCGCTTTTCCGCTTTCTTTGTTCACTTCAGGCTCGGTTTTCTTCTTCTCCACATCTTCAACCTTTTGCCGGCCATTATAATCAGCCATCAACTGCGAAAACTGCAAGTACTGTTGCAAATGAGGACCGATTGGCTCGCAATCTCTATTCCTCGTTGTTTTGCGCCTTGACATCTTTGCTGTATTTTCGAAAAAATTTTAATAATTCAATTATTTCGAGATGGTTGAAATATACAAATTTTGAAAAATTCTTTCGTCTCGAGCAAAATAAAAACACGTCTTGATCCTTTGCCTACTACGATCGAACTCTCTTTATATGCATAAAAGCATATAAAAGTAGCATAAAAAGATAGAAAACTACAAAAGTCGTCCGTTTGGTCTCCGTTTGGTCTCCGTTTGGTCTCCGTTTGGTCTCCGTTTGGTCTCCGTTTGGTCTCCGTTTGGTCTCCTTTTGGTGTCCGTCTGGTGTCCGTCTGGTGTCCGTCTGGTGTCCGTGTAGTGTCTAGGGATGCCGAAAATCCTATAAACGGATGCCCAAAATCCGACAAACGGATTTCAAAAATCCGCTGAACGGATGCCAAACGGACACCAAAGGGATACCAAACGGACTACAAATTTCATATGAAAGTTATTCGGACTGAGCCTTGACATTTGTATCGACGGAGAAAAAGTCGTCCGTTTGGCATCCGTTCGGCATCCATGTCGATTTAAAAAAAATTGGAGGGTACAGGAGAAAAAGTAAAAATGCTATAATTATGAGGAGTCGACGGGCTACTCGAAAAACCATATGCCGTCTCGGAACATTTTACTTCTGGTATACATAGGCTGTTTTCAGTGTGATGTGTTGGAGGATTTGACAATAGGAGATAACTGAAGAATAAGAGAGATAGAGAAAGAGAAATAGGTTCATTTACCAATAAGTTTTTTCAAATGAAATGTAGTTTTTATCGACTCCATATTTTACTAGCGTTACAAATCAAATCAAATCAAAAATGTTGATTTTCAAATAAATTCTGTATCGAACTACCATTTTAAATGTTCAATAAAGTAAACGAATCTTTATTGAACATTTAAAATGGTAGTTCGATACAGAATTCAACTCAGCGGACGTTTCGAATTTCCTTGGAGACCTGAATTGATGACCTGGAAAAAGTTCAAAAAGAAGACAGAAGGGACTCAAACAACTACAAAAACATTCTATCGATTTTATTAAAAAAAATTACAAAATTTCGATTCACTAAACAAAGTAGTGGGATTTTTGAAACAGACACAAAGCACACAAAGGCAGAAGCGTTCCGAATTGACGATTCAAGATTGAGTTCAAGAAATTATGTTTTTTCTTCTTTCTCGCGATTATATCGCTCCAGTTCTTTCAAGAACTGTTGCTTCGGTTTCATGACCTTCGGTCGGTCACATCGGCAACTCGGACAAAACCACTTCGGTTTAGTTGTCAAAAAAAAACGCGTGAGAAATTCGATTGGGCACAAATCGTTGGCACAAAATCATTTCGCCGAAAGATATTTGATCGCACAAGCATTAGGTGGGCTCATCGGGACCGATGGTCTCCTCCAACGGATTGGAATTCTGCTGAATACCGCCGGTGGTTGAATTTCCACCAATGCTCTGAGCTCGACCCGAATTACGTTTCCGTTTTTTGCCGGCACTGCTTTGTTTTTTTCTTTTGGTTAGCTGTCGCAGAGCCGCCTGGGTTGATGGACTGCTGTGTGCTCGTTGCGTTGGTGGTTTTCGACACCGATTGTCCTCCAGTGGGAATACTTGCAGTCGCTTGTACATCCGATTCTTTTCTGAGACTGCCAACGTTGTCGAGCGACTACGATCTGGAGGTGGACACTACCCCACGGGCATTGCGTCGTGATCGCTTCAAATTTCGGTCGTTGACATTGTTATGGCTTGATGAATTGACATTGGCTCCACCACTGGATGGGTTCACGATGACGCGGTCGCTGGAAATGGATGGCGTTAATGGGGGCGCCGAAGCACTTTCATCACCTTTCACACTGACACTGTTGGCATTAACAGCCGACGAATACCCATTTGGACTAACTTAGCGAATGTCTTTTGGCGAACACTCGGTTTGGTCATCTTTGAGATCGTAGTTCAAGTTCATGAAGTCCGAACGCATTGACATTCCTGACCTACGCTTATTCCGAATATGGTTCGAATTTTATAGTGGATTCGCGTGATGTATTCAAGAATGCGATACACGTTGCGAAGAAGTTCCAGACAGTTCATCAGATATTTGATGAAACCGTTGCGATAGCAATAACCTATGAATGTCGAGCAGTCATTGGCCAATCGGCCATCGTGCGTTGCGTTTGTTCAGCCGTTAAATTCGCAATAGGCAGCAATGCATCCAAACGCGTGCTCTTGCCCAGCTTCAATGTCACCTTTGAATAGCTGGCGCACATGTGGTGTCTAGAATAGGAATCGAGCATAGGCGTCTCTTCTGCTCAATGACCATCCAGAACCGGGGTTCATGCCCACTGGAACGACATTTATAGATGCAATGCTATCGCAACGTGGTGTGGTGTCACACCACACCTCAACGCAACAAATTCTATCAACCATCAGACGATGGCTGTGGATCGCTGGGCATGAAGATCAGCTTGGAATACTTGCCAGCCGTTGAAATGGAGTATTATTGCAGTGCCCATGACATTTGCTACGGCACATGCAACAAGGACCAAAAGTTGTGTTTGATTTCAAACGATGTCCTTGCAACTATTGTATTAGCCATGAGAAGAGGGCGGTCAGGAGTGATGTGGTGAAATGATTCAAGGCAGCTGCCAAAATGCTGTTCACCGGGACATTGCCATTGGGCAGTAAATCCAATTTGGACAACCACGAGATTGATCAAACGAGGGCATTAGTGGACCTTTACCAGCGGAGAACAGTTCATTAGCTGTTCTTTCCTCATCGAGCAAAAATAAGGCTAAACGAAACAGGCGGTAAGTTAGTTCTATGCGATGATGCCATCCAAGTGACTGAATGGCTCACTTTTGAACGGTGTGTTTGTTGCTATAATTTATTTTATTTTCTTAGAAAAGTCAATTTTTTTCATTTTCAAATTATCGTTATTATTTATTATTTTCACAAAGAGAAAAATTAATTAAATGACATTTGAAATGAGCCGGAAAATAACACTAGCCTTGGAGAACATCATTTTGTGTTTGTGAACCTGTTTACGGGGTTTTATTGTGAAGCCGCGTTCAAAGATCTCACTCACTGTGGAAATAAAAAAGCGACTGAATTTAATGGAAGAATTCGGCGAAAATGGATGAAGTCAAGAAATGAAAATAAAATGAAATGGCGATATCTTCAGCGACTGAAGTGATATTTACCAGTTGCCCACGAAGAGGACGGAGCATTAGCAGTCCTAGTGGAATGCGCTTCTCAATGTAGTCCTGTGGAAAATAGAGAACAATATATTTCAATGGGCGAATTTGGCAGAAATGTCAGCAAAAAATGGATGAAAGCCAGGAAATGGAAAAAAATTAAATTGTTATGTCTTTAGTGACTCCAGTGATATTTACAGGTTTGCTACAAAGACGAAGGGTATCATCTATATCATCCCGCGGAAGCCGGACATCTTTCTGTGGAAGATAGAGAACAATATAATTTAAAAGCAAACTGAAGAGAAAGAGACTGAGAATCGCTAGAAATTGAAATGAAAAGAATATTTCTATTTCAATACATACGAAGAGTGAGGCCATCATAAATAAGAGGCTTTCTCTAGCTACGGTCCAAGCTTCCATGCGGTAATCATCCGTTGTCTGTGGAAAAAGGAAAATGACGCTATGTAGTGGATGCACGGATGCACGCATGGTTGGATCGATCATCGACTTGCATCAGTCATTGATTCCGGGCCTGTCGGTTTCGTTCGAAACGGAGGGGAATGAAAATTCTTCACTGAAATTATATTTACCAAGTCTTCATAAGTCGTCATGGCAAATATCGCCCACTTCATCGCCTTGGTCGTACGGTCTCCCCCTAATGCCTGTGGAAAAAGGCAAACGGGCAATTTAGTGGACGACTTTTGCCAAAAATGCTTGCTGAAAATGGGGCAAATTCAAAGAGGAGATAAGGTCCAAGCGGGTGCACACGTGAAAGATCGATCTACATACATCAATCATTGATGCCTCCGGGGATGTCGATCTCATTTGAGACGGAAGGAAATGAAAATGAAATGAAAAGAGAGTTCCTCCAGTGACCGAAGGGATATTTACCCCCCCGATATATCTATAACCAGCTTCCAGATGAAGTGTCCAAATTTCCATGTCCTTGGTGATGACTGCGGCTACAACCTTGAGCTGAGGTTGCCCTCCGATTGCCTGTGGATGAAAAGAAAAAAAGCACTTGTTTTAGTGGACGAATTTCACCAAAAATTTCAACAGAAAAGACGACACGAGCGGATTCATTATTGGGACATCGAGCTCAATCAAGACGAGACAAAAGGAAATTAAAATAAAATGAAAAGATTCAATCTTCATCGACCGGATTGCTATTTACCAGCTGGCGGTACGCGCCACAAAGAAAAGCAATCTTCCCGGCAACCTCTGCCCTGCGTTTGGCGTCTTTACACCTGAGTTTTTCTCTCATTCCAAAAAAGTCAATGTATTCCATTATAGAGGCCATATTCTCTTGTCTCATATCACGCCACTTCTCTGACTGAGGGAGAAAAAACGACGTATTTTAGTCGACGAATTTTAGTTAGTATAAGATTCCTCCACTTCATGGAGATAAATCAACGAAGTGCTTCCAACAACCCCGGATCTCATTCAAAACGGAAGGAATTGAACAAAAGTGTTACTCACCCACTGGCTACGATCAACTGCCGCGTCCAATTGAGCCATCGCCTTCATCGTAGATGCCCATGCCTCGGCCGCCAGGGTCAACGTCTCAGCGGCATAAGCCCACGCCTCGGCCGAACGCGCCCAAGTCTTAGCCGCACGGGCCCATTCCTCGGGAACAGTTTCCAGTGCCTTTACCGCACGGGCCTTCGCCTCGTTCGCACAGGCCTCCGCATCGTCCGCAAGTTTCACCGCCTCGTATGCCCGGGTCTCAACTTCTACTAGAAGTCGGCCTTCATACGCCAAACTGGTCTCGAGTTCCTCTATTGTGGCCTTGCGCTCAGACATTTCTACAAAAAGAAACAAAACGGTAGGAAAGATATCGTCGTGATAACCGTAATACTCTTCATAAGGTAGCCGGCTATAAACGCGTCAACTCAAGAGAATTTTCAACTTTGGTTGACGAAAAAACTTTCACCGCGACTTAAAAAATTAGGAAAGAGAAAAAGGCAAGAAATAAGCCAGGAAACAGCTCGCTGATAGCTGCCAAATAGCCATGGAGAATATACGGTCAAAATGTCAAAAATGTGTTCGCTGGGATAAATAAACAAAAACGCATTCCGAATCGCATTCTCACACTTTCCAAAGAAATTGGAAAATGGATTCCTCCTTGCAAAGAATTGAAAAAAGTCAGCTCGAAGAATTGTAATGCATTCACTTGCGGCAGATAAAAGTCGTGACATGTCCTTCGAACCAAATAAACGACAAATGAACAAAATGAAACAAGAAATTTGTTTGATCTCTTTTGAGAAACAACAGACACATTTTTTTTCGACTTCTGTTCAAGTTTGAGAATTTTTCAATTTTTTCGGAATGCAGTTTTCGAAATTGTTTTTGTTTGTGTAAGTTGATCTCGATCATTTTTAGTTTTGTCGATGTGAGGAAGTTCTATTTTTCTAGCACTTTAATGCAGGACTTCACCGAAAATCTACTAACCTTTCTCGATTTCAATTCAGTTCAACGAATAGATACTTTAGTTTTACGATATCTTAATTGCAATTGCTGCAATTTTATTCACTGCGTCGACAAATGTTTACTGACCGACGTCTCTTTGTTGGAAATATGACGACAACTCGATTGTACAGTCTCGTTCTCCATTCGCTCTCGTATTTTCGGCTTGGTTTACAGGCGCTTCACAGCACTATTGATGCGTTTACCATGCGATGTTATTCGTATTAACGATGTTTTTCTCCTCCTTCCTGTCGCACTGCAAGTGTCAATATCTATTTTATTTTCATTTATTGGCAATTTCTTTTTATAATGTTTATTTTTGGTGTGAGTAGGTGGTGATGACAATGACAATGGCATACAATATTTTGACGATATCTTAAAAAACAAATGTGTCGGTCGAAATCAGTTAGGACGACGCATCAACAGTTACCGCGAGAACCGAATCTGGCCGTTATTGGATTGGGCTCCCAACACTTTGCAGGACCGATTCCTTTGGAAACCAAGGATGCCAATCCACCTTAACTCCATCGCACGGCAAATTCCAAAAATTTAATTTAAAAACAATAATGAAGCCTCGGACTTGAGTAAAATTACGTTAAATTTACTAATCAAAATACGGAAATTTACAAACATTTACAAATATTTACAAAAAACTAACAGTACTGATATTTAAAAGGAAAAAAAACAAAGAAAGATGGCCGAAGTGAACCACTGAACCAGGATTTTCAACTTGTTTCTTTCGAACATGGCCAGGCCGTTCCACTCTTCAGCGAAACGTTCCCATCTGCAACCCAAAAATGACGACTTTATTTGCCATTTGACGCGACTAACGAGAATCCTTGCGAGAACCACAGTCATTTGTTGCAACGATCGATTTTGGGAATTGTGATTGGTGTTTTGGAAGTATTGCGAGGTGACCATCTTATTGGTGGTGAGCAGAAACAAGATCACTCGAGCTTTGCGATTCATTTTCGTTGGGCCAGCAATGAATGAATGAATGATTGAATGAATGCTCAGCTCGAAATTTGAGTCCACTTTTCTGACCAAAATGCTTAGGACATTCAGCGCGACATTCAGAACTGGGCACTGCAAGAACCGGTGATACAGCGAGCCATTTCCATTGCACAGATTGCAAGCACTGTGTCGAAGTGGCCCGAAGTGTGATGCTTGGTTCGGGTGTATGACGCAATGATGGACCAGTTTGAATGCCAGATCGGTGTATGTCTACATCGTTGGATACGAATAAAACAACTTCGAAGTGTTTTTGACATCGCGCAGAACTTGCGGGAAGTGCGGTTGCCAATTCATGAAATGGCTTCTTGATTCTTGGTTCTTATTGATGGCAATCCCGTACAAATCGCTCGACTTCATTTGGCTGAATGGGTTTGAATGGGATGGCTTTGAAACGAGTCTGATCGAACACATGCCTAACAGCTTCGTAGATGGCCGCGTTTGGCGCAAGTGGCAATATCTGACCCCATAGTTGACGAATAGTGGTGATTCGGATCATTGATTTCATTGGCATTTTATTCTTGGAAGGCAAGTTGGCCTTTCGGTTGCTCATCAGCAGTTTTGAGTAAAGCTTTCTGTTTTGGTGGCAACCAAAAGGCGCTCGCTGATCAATACGCTGCCGATATCATGCAGTCAGTGACGCGCGACAGCATGGGAGAGTCAGAGCGAAAGGGAGCGATCGATTATTCATTTTCGTTTCATTTTCAATCAATATTGTTGTGTGGTTTCATTATAGTAGCTCGTATGATTGAGAGCATACGAGCACCAATGGGGCCCCATTCGTACCTACCGATTGTTTAGTTGATATTTGTGGTCTCGAATGTTGCGTGAACATTTTTTGGTACATACCATGAGCACAAGCAAACTTTTGGTATCTTCAGAAATTGTACAAAAACATATTTTATGCAATTTTAAGTCGTTCTACAATCTACACATACTAATTTTTTTGTTTTTTTTTGGAAAAAATCCGTAGATACGAATGGTACCATTCGAAAAAACTGTTTTTACGTACGAAAGTTTCGTACATAACATAGTATATGCAATATGTAGTATACACGACAAAATTTATTTGTGAATTTCTTCCAAAATTCATTGGATGACAGGGTCTGTGATAACACGACTGTTAATCTCTTAACGCATAATGGCTCCGATGTGAATTTTATGTCAGTCAGATAAATTTTTGGTAGCATACCATTCAGACCCACTCTACCCTTCCGTTGGTATGTATGATATTTTTTCAAATTTTTTTTTTGCCTAAGATCAGCTTGATTCATCAAATTAAATTGTTTCTTTAACTCTCATGTCATTTTCATCGAACTACCCATCCCTTTTCCAAAGGAATAATCGAAAATGGCGAGAGATTGAGATTGATCTGTTGGTTTTATGATAATTCTCTGAGCGTATTTCGTATTTGAATAGACTGCCAGTTGATTAACATCCGTTTACGAATAACGTTGTAACTATAAGGTCAAATTCAATCATGGACGATTTCTCGCGTTTGAGACAAGTTTTTAGCTTGGCTGGCCAGTATCCTAGATTTCGTCAACGCCGCCGCGGTCGCCCTATTCGAAATGTCTCAGACTCTGGACTTCTCAATAATCTTTCGAAGGAAGTTTCGCGATTCGCCGGAAAATCTACTATTTTCTCACGAGAGTGTTGTCAGTGTCGCCCCTGCATAGCTCGATCGCGCAGTCGCTCGATTTATTAATTTCGCAGCAGTTATCCTCATGGGGCACTTTTCAGGGCCGTCCTGAGTTCTTGATACATCCGATTGAGTTTGAGCTCAGAATAAATGTAATGAAAGTCGAAATTAGAAAAACGTCCTTCTCGATGCTCGAATATGAATATGAATATACCAGCGCGATGTGGATGCGATGGTTTTTAGAAACGAGCAACAAGCGGACACCCCGAAGAGGCGACCAAGATCGAGCGCCAGCCGCAACATCATCGTCCCGCCACGATCAACACGCCACCAGCTGTCAGTTTTTAATCAGTGCGCTGACAATTTCGACTACGGCACCAGTCGCCGGGTGTTCCGAACCTCGATAAGATCAGCGCGATGAAGCAGTTGGCTTTTCGTCCGCTCAACCCTCCGCCTTTACTCACTCAAACTTGCTCGTTAATGTTTCCTGAAGCTCGCGAACCGAATCTAGTCAAACGATAAAGCTCATCGAATTCATTTTCTCTTTTCAAATTGCAGGCGCGCCCGCCGCTCAATCTTACTGTGATGTTTCTCTGTCTCTTCAAGTAGCTTAAATGTATATTGTTAAATGGCTAGTAGGGGTACCCCC
>JANSTV010021225.1:0-16139 GCA_027564135.1 Lestremia cinerea
ACCGCCGGCATAATCAGCAAGAAACTGGAAGAGCACAATGCATTCTTCGCTGGCTACGATGAAATCAAGCAGCTGTTCGAACGTGCCAAATATTCGCCGTACGTCGACCATGTGCCAGCGGAGCAACTGCACAGTCTGGAGCAACGTTTGAATGACGTCGCCCCGAAGGCGACCCAGCGAAAGATACGCTTGAAATTCCTGGAGCACAAATGCTGTTTGATAGCGTTTTTGAATTTGATCGAGACCAAATTGCAATCGTGGACCATCAAGTACGGTGGGGAGGGTCACACCCAACACCTGCTGGATGAATATCGGAATTTCGTATCGAAAAACAAGATTTTCCAAGAATTTACGAAAGCGTTCTTCGACATGAAGCAAGTGGTCGAGGAGTTCAAGCGCGACGGTAACATCACCCGACCCGAGGCAGGCGAAGCCGATAAATTCATCCGAGAAACAGATGAGAAATGGAACGTCATGTCGATGAAGCTGCGAAGCTGTCAAAATATGCTTGAGGAGGTGCTCGCCAATTGGAAACGATGGAATGGCGGATCCGACGAATTCGAGGGATGGCTTTGTCGTGCTGAGGAGAAATTGCATGCCAGCGAAGATGAAAAATTGGAATTCTTCCAAGACATCAGCGTATGGAAAGACAAGCACGATCAATTGCGTGACGTAGCCAGCTTCCTCATTGCCACTTGTGATGATCGAATAGCTGCCGAATTGAAGGAGAAGTTCAGTAATTTATCGGCACGTTTCGAAACGCTCTACGCTCAAACAAAGCAGTACATGCACGCTGGTGATATTTTACGAAATCGACAAGACTACCGTCAAGGCGCTGACAAATTGGCCAAATGGCTGAAGAATGCCGAAGATGTTCTCAACAAACCAATCAATTTGAAATCAGACGAGATTCGTGCTTGTGGCGAGGAGCTGCAAAAACTCTCAACCGAAATTGAAGACACCGAGGAATTGTTCAAGCACACCAGCAGGGTAATTCAGTCTCTGATTCAAGACATGTCTCGTGATGAAGTTGACAAAATGATGACGACGTTGAAACAGCAGAAAGAAGCGCTAGTTCGAGTGCGCGCTCAAATTCCAAACAAGATGCATCTGCTGCATCAACTTCTGTTGCAGCTTGAGGCACTGGAGCAAGGTCAAAAGGAGATTAATCACTGGCTGGACGATGCCGAAGCTCTGATTCCAACGCTTGTGCCAATTGGCGGTCGAGAGCAAATCCACGAGAAACTCAACAAGCACCGAAACTTCTTTTCACGCACGCTTTACTACAAATCGATGCTGGAGAGCAAGAACAAGGTATTCCAGAATTTGTTGAAGTCAATTTCGAACGAGAAATCGATCGACACCACCGAATGTCTGAAGCAAATGCAACAATTGAACGATCGCTTCAACTACGTGGTTCAAAACGCCCAGCAATGGGAACAGCGTTTAGAGGAGGCTGAACGTTGCTGGCAAAAGTTCAAGGAACACGAGCACATCGTCACCGAATGGATCTATCAGGCCGAGGTGTATCTGACGGAGCGTCATTTCGAGACCAACGAAGAGATCGTCGAACGGAAGCGATTCTTCAAGGATGCAAACAATCAATGGCTTGCTGATCTTGTGAAATCCGGCCAGGAATTGCTGAACAACATCCCGGTGGAATGTCATCAGCCGGTCATTGACACAGTGGAGACTTTGGAACGGAAATGGAATGCAACGGTCTCGCAGGCGCCCTCACATTTGCTGCAATTGGAATTCAATTCCGAAGAAACGACTTTCAACCATCTGCTCAAAGATATCGAGCGGGAGATACAGTCAGAACAGCAAGCTTTGAATCGCAATGAGGACATTGATTCGATCGTGAAACGCAACCAGGATTACTTTAAGAACAACGGTGCTGTGCTGAAGGTTGAGAATTGTCTGCAGAACATGAAGCAGATCGCAAAGGCGTATTCAGAGCAAGAGAAACTCGATCAATCGTTGAACAATTCAGTGAAGAATGCCGAAGAGCATTGGGAGAAGGTCGCCGATAGGATTGAGCAAATCCGGAAGACACTTCAACAGATTCCTGCTCAGTGGGATCATTATCACGAGAAATTCAACGAAATGATTGGTTGGATGGATTCGGTGGATCAGGCAGTGAAGTCAATTGCCAGTGAGGTCAATTCGATTGAGGAATTCGAAAAGGAACGTGTTGTTTTCCAGGTGAGTGCATTTTAATTTAACTTGGTAGTTTCCTATTTAAGACCATTTTTTCGCGATTTGTGGATGCAGCTCAAGGAATTGGGGGTAAAGCCGTTAATCAAATCTTGATTCTACAAGCAGATAACGTCATAAGCCCCAAAACTAACAAACAATCAAATTTCTCTTCCACAGCAAATCTGTCACGAAGCCGATTCCAAGCGAGAGGACATGAAATGGCTAGTTAAGACCTTGGACTCTCTCCTTCCGTACGCCACCGAAGATGAAGCCGCTTCGGAACAAAGAAATCTCGAAGCCTTGATAGCGCGCTACAAGAGTCTTATTCCGACCATTGAGATCACGATGACCAAGACAGAAGTATTTTCCAAGAGCTACACATATCGTCGTGAGGTCCATGAAGTCGTTTGCTTGCTAACGAAGGTTAAGGACCAAGCTGTCAACGCTCCACAGCCAGACAGTTTGGAACGCGTGCGCAGAATGATTCAAGATCAACAGGTGGCTATCAACCAATTGGACCATCAACGTGCTCACATTATGTCGATGCTGCAACGGGGTCGCGATCTTAGCAAGGATGTGCACGCACCCTCATTTGTCACAGCTGAGGTCAGGACCCTGGAAACGGGCTGGAATGAGGCGTACAACGAAACGGTCGACAAGTTGCGTTCGCTGAAAGGAACGCAAAGCGTTTGGACCGATTTCCAACAGCAAAAAGATCAGATATCCGAACTGTTGGGTGACGCTGAAACCGAACTAAGATCGATCACACCTCTGCAAACCGATCCGAAAAATGTCAGCACGGATTTGAAGCACAAGCGCGAGTTGAACGTTGCTCTGCAACAAGCATCGCGTCAAATGATATCGAATTTGCATGAATTGTGTCAGGAATTGACACCAATGGCTGATCCAGCGAAGCGTCCTCTGCTCGAAAGAGAAGTCACCGAGTTGGAGAAGCAATTCTTCAATACGATGGAGCACGTCAAGGATCGCGTCAACTATTTGGAAGACTACAGTGGCAAATGGAACCAATACAAGGCCCGCTTGGCTGAGTTGCAAGCGTGGGCGTCGCAAATAGCGCCGCAATTAATTGAGGCCATTCAATCTCAGGAATTGTCGCCGGAAGAACGAGTGGTCAAAGCTGACGCCTTGCAAGCAGTCATTTCAGAGAAAATGCGAGCGCTCGACATTCTCGCCAGCCACGCCTGTGAACTGGCTCCTAAGGAAGGAAACATCGTCGAAGCGAAGCGACTCCGCGCTGATGTGTCAAAACTGCAAGAAATGCTGAGTGTGATTAACCGAAACGTAGATCACCAAACGTCCGCTGTCAAAGAGGACCTTGGCAATTGGCAGAAATATCAGGCGGGTATCCAAGAGATCAAGCCTTGGATCGAGGAGTCCGAGAGCAAAGTCAATGTCATCATGGCGAAGCCTGCGACCCTCGAGCAAGCCATTCAGATGCAGCAACAAGCGCGGCAATTCGAAAATCAATGCGAACAACAGCTGCAGAAATTGTACGGCGTCGCTTCGATCAGCTCGCAGATGTCATGCAAAACGAACGCACCAGACGAATTGGATGCCGTGCAGTCCAGATGGTCTTCGGTCCATGAGAATGCCAAGCAGGTGACGAACAAGTTCAATCGTTTGGTCGCTGGATGGCAATCATTCGATGCGGATGCAGCGAAGCTTGAAGACTGGATCGACAATGGTGAGCGAGCTGTTACCCAACGAGCGCTCACCCTGAATACTCCGCATGTCGACAAACTGGAAAAGGAATTGGTCAAATTGAAATCATTCAACAACGAAATCTCAGAACAACAAGCCAAGATCGTGTCTCTGTCACAGAATTCCGATCAGCTCGGTTTGAGTTTGGCTCCGGAAGGCGCCGCATGGGTGAAAGATCGCATCAACTCGATGAAAGCAAGAATCACCAAATTATCGGAAAGCGTTCGAGCCAAAATCAATGACGTTTCCGATGCGATCATGTCGCGACAGGACTTTAACGCCCAATTGGTCAACTTTAGCAATTGGATGGATCAGTTGCGAGCACATGGAGCTCAGGTTGAAGAAATCTACACCGAGCGTGTTGAGCCCAGTCTGCAAGTGGTGCACAGTTTGCTTCAAGAGCACTCGGACAAGAAGCCGGCCTTCACGACGATTTACGAGGAAGTCAAGAATTTGACGCTAAGCGCGACACCCGATGAGAGCCAAGTTATAAACGACTCTTACACTGCATTGGTCGCGAACTACCAGGACATCGAGGACAACTTGCAGCAAAAGAAGGACGCGCTCGAGAAATGGACAGAGTTCCTGGGATGGAAAAATGAAACTGAGGCTCACGCCAACCACATCAAACAACAATTGGACAAGAGCGACAAATTGGGTTCGGCCATTCTGACGAACATCGTGGAAGAAATCGAAGAGATTATCTCGAAAATCGTCTACTGGAAATCCCAAGCAAAGGTCATTGACAGCAATCCGATCGTGCATCTGAAGGATTCCAGCACTGGCAAGCCCATCAATGCCATTCAAGTTGTGAACGATTTGGAAAACAAACTGGAGAATCTCAAATTGAAATCGCAAAATCGCATGGCCACTCTCAACAAAATGGAAGAGCGGAAGAACAAGTTCCACGACATCGAAAACGAGTTGGCTCAGAGTTTGTCTGGCAATCGGGCAACCTTCGAGCAAATCGTTAGTCTTGCGCCAAACTCCTCGAACATTGACGAAATTATCACGAACCTACTCTCGTTGAATGACGATCTGTTGAAGCACGTCCCATTGAAGGACAAAATTCACGATGAAGGAGCTCAGCTGATGCGTGACAACATTGCCAGCGTCCCAGCGGTGCAAGAGGCGATTCTGGTGGTGGACAAGGGCTGGGACGATTTGCAACAGGAAATCGTCGATCGCATTCAGAAATATCAAGCGATCAGTCATTGTCTGCGAGAATACACCAACGCCAAGAATCGCTTCGATAACGACCTGAAGAAGGCACAAAACCTTTACGCTTCGGTGCCAAGCGAACCATTGGGCGAGCAGCAACTGTTGCAGACGGCCGATAAAACAAAGAAGGCGCTGGAACAAATCAAGAAGGCAAAGCATGTGCTTGAAGAATTCGATCGGAAGGGCAACAACGTATTCAAGCTGTTCGAGACGATCGAAAGTGATCTTCCGAATGAAGTTGCCAATGAATTGGAGGCCGCGCACACTGACTGGCAGAAGCTTCACGAGCAAATTTCGAAGAATGCGCATTTATATGAAACCGAAGCGGTCATTTGGAATCAAATCGAGGAGCTCAGAAACGAATTACTGCCATGGCTGCAGGAGACAGCGCAATCCTTGGACGACGCTGCCGATAACACCCTGGAAATTGAGTATGGTCCAATTCGCTTGAACAAATACCGAGCGGAATTGCCGACATACATTGGCATCAAGGACGATATCTTAGAGAAGATCAATGAGCTGAGCACAATAAGCAAAGGTGGTCAGATTCCATCCCTGGTCGAGCTCAAAAACACCATTGAAGCCGAATTTGTACGCGTCGAGGACAGCGCTAGCAACTTGGAGCAAGTGGCATCGGACTTTGATGAACAAGAAAAAGACTTGAGGAAGTCAATCAGGTCCTGCGGGGAGTCGGTGAATAAATTGCGCGATGCTCTTATCAAATGTGACGACATGTCGGGCGACAACTCGAAAATCATGGAACGCTTGCAGGCCTGCCAGGCCCTCAAGGCTCAGCTGTTGGGTCAAGAATCCAACCTTGACAATTTACGCATTCGAGTCGACGAGATGAAAGCGACTTATCCTACATTCGCCGAGTCCATCATTCCGAAGGAACTCAACAACGTGCAAAAACGTCTCGATGTCGTCGTTGCGCATTCAAACAAAATCGAAGCGTCACTCTTGCAATTCCTCAAGAAATTCCACAATGACAAAGTGGGTATGTTGAAACGTTTAATTGGCGTTCAGAAAGAGAAGATCGCTTGGTGTGTGCCGGAATCGAGCAGCGACAAATACAATTTGGAGGTGAAGAAATCCTCTTTGAATGACGTCCAGAAAGGTATCGCCGATTGTGACGCCAGAAAGACAGAAATTCAGGATTCCTTGAAGCTTCTTGCTCAGATCGACACGCCAGAGCATTTGACGGGCTTCCAAGCGGATCTCGAAAAGATTGATCGGGACTTGGATGAGCTTCGACTAAACTACGCCAAAACCAAGGATATTTTGGAAGACAATGTCGACTTGTGGGGCAAATATGAGATTGACGCTGAAGGCGTCACTGCTTGGCTCAAAAATATTGAGAATCTGGTCAAAGCTGAAGCTGCCGCACCGGTCGACTTGCAAAACGTTGATGAAAGAATCGGAAAATTGAGAGAACTGGAGAATGAGATCAAGGAATACAAGCCAAATATCGAAGGCTTGGAGGATACTGCCAAATCGCTAGTGGACAAAAATTCCGAGGCTCGGGTTGGCCAGTTCGCGACTCACTTGTCAACGAGATATCAGACAGTGGCCAAGAACAACGGAATCTTGTTGGATCGAGCTGAAGGCTTGAAGAGCACTTTGGACACTTTCACTCAAAATCGCGCGGCTGCCACCGAATGGCTGCAAAACGCAAAGATCCAGTTCAATGAATTGGCTCGCATGGGTTCACCCGGATCCGGACCGACCAATGAGCAACTTGACCTTGTCAAGGCTTTTGTAAGCGAACTACCAACCGGTCAGGTGTACTTGAATGCAGTGGTAGATTCAGCTGAATCAGTTTATTCCGTCGTGACGCCCCAAAGTCGTGAAAACATTCGCACCGTCGTGAGAAATTTGCGCGATGAATTCGACAACATTCACGATGAGGCCAACTCATTGTTGTCGCAAGTCGAATCGGTGCTCATTCAAAAGACATCGATCGAGGAGAGCTATTCGCAAGTGAAACAATGGCTGAGCGAATCCAAGTCGAAGGTCAGCGACCAGGCCGAACTCTTCCCGAATTTGTCTGAAAAGAAAGCCGCCTTGCAGAAATTCAAAGCTCAATTGCAGGATAATAACTTGCACAGGAGCGCTCTGAAGCAGCTACAAGACAAAGCACAGTCACTTTCGGACGAGGATGCCGAGCACCGTGTGATCGAGTCGATTCGAGAGTACGAAACGTTGAGCCAGAATTTGAATGAACGGATTGCCGTCTGTGAAAACCAAGTGGTCAACCATGAGGCTTACGATCAGATTTTGGAGAAGGCTCGTGATTGGCTGAAGGCCTTGAAGGCCGAGGGCGTTGATATCTTCAATGACACAACGTTCGAGAAGGATGGAGCCGAAGATAAGCTGATTATTATTGAAAACATCATTGCTCAGCGACCGGAAGGCGACAAGATTTTCGCCACGTGCAAGAAGCAGCTTGAGACCGTACTGTTGCAGACCCACCCCACCGGGCATCCGGCTCTCATCAATGGATTCGAGAGTATCAAAAAGGAATGGGACTCGTTCATTGGTCAGTGCACCACCACACAAGGCAAACTGAAGAGTCTGTACAGTAAATGGAATGAATTCGACTCGACGACAGATACCATCGATCAGTGGCTCAAGCAAACCGAGAACGTAGTGAAGGACCAGAGCTTGAAGAGCACATACGACACAAAGTTGGCTCACTTAGAGAAATTGCGCAAAATCAGTGATGAGATTGCGTCAAAGGCTCCACAGATCGCTCAGATTTCGGAACAAAGTCACGAAATCGAGGGTGAGGGTGACGTCAATCTGCGAGTGTCACGATTGAATACGCGCTACCAAACCCTAAAGAATCTGTGCAAGGAGAATATCAGCCGCTACGATAACTACACGCGAGAGCACAAGGCATTCAACGACGACTACGACTCTTTCAAGACTCATCTTCAGGAAGCCATCGACGATTTGCAGACCAGCAGCGAAGTGGTTGGAGACTTGTCGATTCTCCAGGAACGACAGAACAAAGTTCGTGAGATAGCCGATCGACGAGTTAATGATTCATCGTTGTTCGAGAGTTTGATCGATCGCGGTGAGAAACTCTACGTGCACACAAGTCCCGATGGTCGAGAGATCATTCGCCAGCAATTACGTAGCCTGCGAATCAACTGGGACAACTTCAGTGAGGATTTGAACACCGCCTCGCAAAAGATTGAGCAATGTCTGCTACAGTTCGGCGATTTCACAGTGGGCCAAGAGCAGCTGACCAAGTGGCTGAAGGACGTGGAGAAAACAATGCAGAGCCATACCGAGTTGAAGGCCACCCTCCAAGAGAAACGCGCTCAGCTGCAGAATCACAAGTTGATGAACCAAGATATCCTCGGCCACAATGCTTTGGTCGACTCGGTTTGCGACAAAGCTCAGCTCCTTGTCGATCAGACCCAAGACGAGTCACTCAATGTCTATCTGCAGTCGATTCGACAGTTGTTCAGCGATATCGTAGAGAAATCTCAAAATCTGTTAAACAGCTTGGAAGGTTGCGTCCAATCACATCACAACTACAACGTGCAAGCGGCAAACTTAAAGAGCTGGTTGAATGGCGAGAACCAGAAGCTTGTCGAATGCGAAGAGACGGCAGGAGAGAAGGCTGATATCAACCGGAAAATGGGCTTCTTAGACCAGCTCAAGAAGAACAAAGAACAAGGACAGCAATTGCTCGATGGGCTGCTGGAGCAATCGGAAATTGTGAAGAAAAGCACATCGCCAAAGGGTGTGGAATTCATCCAAAAGGAGATCTCAGGCTTGCAAAATGAGTTTGACAATCATTTCAAGGAGATCAACACCATTGAGGACAAACAGAAGGCCATTTTGGATCAATGGACTGCTTTCGAAAAGAGTTTGAATGATCTGACCAAATGGTGTCGGAATGCCGAGACCATTTTCCGCGACCAACAGCTGCAATCGACCATTCAAGACAAAGTCGATCAGCTGAGCACATTCAAGACGCAACGCGAAGAAATTCTTCAAAATCAGAAAGCAGTCGATGAGTTCACCGACCAAGCGCACAGTCTGCTGAACAACAGCGGCGCCGAACGACTGAAGACTCTTACATCGCAGTTGACCAATCGCTATCAATTGCTGCAGGTTTTGAGCAAGGAGGTGGTCAATCGTTGGCAAACATTGGTCGACGAACATCGCAAATACAACGACAAACTGGAAGAAGTTCTCGTTTGGATCGTTCCCGTTGAGAAACAACTCGAAACGGCGATCCAAGAAGAGCCAAACGATGGCTCCTCCAGCAATGTGTTGCAAGTTTTGTTGAACGAGCAAGAACACGCCGAAAAGCTGCTTTCCGCTCTGAACGCATTAGGCGAGAAAACACTCCCGGAAACGTCAACGCTAGGCCGCGAGAAGATCCGCCAAGAATTGCGAGATGTACGCGATCGATGGGATCGAATTGACGAAGGAATCCGAAAATTGCAGAAACGCCAGGAAGCCCAGTCTCTGCAGTGGGCCAGCTATCAAGACATTCTCCAGCAAACGTTGTCCTGGTTGGACACCTTGGAGAAGCTGCTCGAACAGGAAAACCACAACACTTGGCTGTCAACGCAGGAGATTCGCTCGAAATTGTTCAAATACAAGACCACCCTGCAAGACATCAACTCTCACAAGCGCATCATCGAGGCGGTGTGCGACAAAGCGAACGCTTTGATTCAAAACAACGTCGCATCGAATGCGGATGAAATCAAAAACACCATCAAAAATGTCAACGAGCGATATGACAAGTTAGGCCAGAATTGCAACAAGTTGATCGGTCAACTGGAAGAGGCGATCGAGGCTTTCCAGCAATTCAACGATATGCAAAAGTTCCAGCAAGACTACCAGAAGAACTTGTGGGATCGCTTGGCTTGCTACTCAGACTATTCGGGCAACAAGCCAGCGTTGCAGGCTCGTCTTCACAAAGTGAATGAGATCCAGGACTCTCTTTCGGAGGGCACCGTTAAACTGCAAGAGCTTCAAGATCACGTCGATAATAA
Source organism: Lestremia cinerea (assembly GCA_027564135.1). Lineage (NCBI taxonomy): Eukaryota > Metazoa > Arthropoda > Insecta > Diptera > Cecidomyiidae > Lestremia > Lestremia cinerea. Next base: position 10,167 of record JANSTV010021225.1, read on the forward strand.
GACCACCGGAGTGATTCCCGCGAGATGTAAAGAGGCCATGGCACGCGATTTGACCAATTTGAAGGTGGACTTTGAAAAATTCAACGCCACTTTGAGCGACGTCAAGGCCGCTTTGCAGAACCGCTTGCAGCAATGGAGCGATTACGAGATCAATTTGGACCGACTGATCAGTTGGTTGGCAGAGGCCGAGAACAGCTTGAAGAACTACGGTCCGAAGAACACACTCGAGGAGAAACAGGACCAACTCAATAAATTCCAGGTAAGTCTCGTGTTACTGCTGGGTACCTGAGGGAGTCGCTCATTTTATTTTCATTCGGAATGCTAACGCAGGAGCTTTTGAACGATATCAATTTCCGTACAATTGAGGTCGCTGTCATTACGAGAGAGTCTGATTTTCTCGATCAAGTAAGAGCCGCATTTTGGGTTGATTCGCACCTTTGTCTGACTACGCACTGAATAGGGAGGGAGGGTCTGTTAAGAATACCCCTTTTGACGAAAACAATCAATTGAACATTTTGGATTCCAAGTTGTTCTTGAAAAAAAAACTAATAATTTCATTCCGATCTTCCTCAGGCTTTGATCGTAAATCTCCGTCAAAATGAGTCAGAATTCGACAAAATGACCGACGATTCATCGGAACTGATTCAAAGCAGTGGTGAGACGCGTATCGCTGTAAATGTCCAACAAGTGACATCTCGATTCCAGTCGATTCAAACCACCGCAAAGGAAATCGTGAAGAAATGCGAACAAAACGTCAACGATAATCAACAGTTCAATGAGAAATACAAGCAATGCTCGAATTGGATCGCCACTGCGCAGGACAACTACAGCAAATGCTGTGATGTATCGCCGAATGCATCGCGAGATGATTTGCTGGACCAACAGAATGCCATCAAGGACATTCTGTCGCAGCAAGGCAACGCAACTTTGCTGTTGAACAACACCGTCGAACTGGGCGAGAAACTCTACCCAAGCACTAGCGTCGACGGTCGCGAGGTCATTCGCGATCAGCTGCAAGAATTGTCTCAAACTTTCGAGAAACTCTTCGATAACGTCCACAGCACAGACCGGTCGCTGCAAGGAAAGCTCTCGAAATGGTCCGGTTTCGAAGAATCGGCCAACAAATTGGAAGAGTGGCTGAGCGCCGTGGACAAGAATGCCCAACCGGAAATCATTTTGCGAACTACGCTTGATGAAAAACGAGCTCAATTGCTGGCGTATCGGGACATCCTCAGCGATGTGCAAATTCACCAGCGCGATGTCTTGGATATCAAAGACGTCGCCGAGAATTTGCCGGAGAAAAATGAAAATGTTGAACAGAAACTGCAAGCGATCTTGAACCAGTACCAGCAAGTGTTGAAACGCGTTCAGAATTTCGTCGAACGTTACGAGAGCTTCGTCAGCGATCACCAGCAGTACAGCAAGGCGGTGATGGAAACCCAAGAGTTTATCGACGCGACTCACAACACCGTCGATCTTTGGGGTGACTTGGAATTGGAACAGGTTTCGTTGCGCACCAATTTGGACCGCTTGAAAAATCTTCGCTCGAATTTGGATGATGAAAAACAACGAATCGATCAGATTCGCAAGCTGGGTGAGAAAGTCATACCGGGAACAGTTGAGTCGGGTCAAGTCAACATTCAGTCGCAGATTGACTCATCGCAACAAGAGTGGGAAGGCTTGCTCTCTTTGGTCGATGCTACCATCGAATCGATCGAGGGTAAACTCCAGAACTGGGACGAGTTCGAGAAACTCAAGGACGAGTGCATTTCGTGGGTTCGAGACACCGACAGTCGTTTGCATGCGGTCGATCTGAAGGCGACATGCGTCGAGAAGAAAGACCAGTTGGAGGTTTTGAAGAAGCTTCAGGGTGAGGTCAGAGCCAAAGAATTGGAAATCGACAATGTCAGCGAGAAGGCTCAGCTGTTGCACCGAGGTGCAGCCCAAACGAGATACTCACAAATCAGCGATTTGGTGCCCAAATACCAGCAGGTCTCACACAAAGTCAAAGAGTTGACCACACGCTGGCAACAGTACGCGACGAGCCATCAGGAGTTTGACAATCAAATCACCGAATGCACTGAGTGGTTGAACGACATTCGATCGAAATTGGAGTACTGCTCGGATCTGAGTGCAACCTCACAGAAGGATCTGGTGGGAAAACAAGCCACAATCCAAGATCTACTCCTGTTGAAAGACGAAGGCTATGCCAAGGTCCAAAGCATCGTTGAAATGGCTCAGTCCGTGCTGGCAAACACCGCCCCGCATGGCCATGAAATCATCAACAAGGCTTTGACCAAGCTTCAAGATGACTGGTCAAATGTGGCCTTGAAAATGGTCGACGTCAAAGCAATCCTCGATCAATCGATCAACCAATGGTCGGACTTCCTCGAACAAGTCCAAGATGTGAAGAAAACTGTCGATGGCTTGGAAAATCTGCTGCGCGAGTTGTCCGAATTCCAAACGACGATGACCGAAAAACGCACCCAATTGGAGCGAATCAAAACAGCTGAAGAGAAGGTGCGTCTGGAGAAGATCGAGGTCGACGCCCTTAAGTTGAAGGCAGCTGAAATGCTAGCCAGTGGCCAACAAAGCCAGGCCGCTTATCATGCACAGCAGATTCTGAACAAATTCGATAATTTGGCCGACAAAGTTAAGAAATTGCTGTCTGACCGCGAGGAGCAATATCGCGATCATCGTCTGTACAAAGAAGCCAACGATGATCTCCTTAGTTGGATCAGTCGTGCACGTGAGAAGCTGCCAGCGTTGAAGCAACAGTCACTTAGCGACAAATTGTCCATTGAAAACATGGTAACGCCGTTGGATAACCTTCTGAATAAACAAGCCCAAGGTGAACTGCTGGTCGAGCACTTGCAGCACACCGGTGAAGTGGTCATTGCGAGTACATCTCTGCAAGGCCGTGACACAATAAAGGATGATATCCGCGGTTTGCGTGAAAGCTTCGAGAGTCTCTTCCGAGAGATTTCAGAGCAAAAGGACAAGCTCGAAATCACTCTGATGCAATGGCGCGACTACAAGGAGGAATATGAGAAGCTTTCAGAGTGGCTGCAACAGATCGACATTCTCGTGAAGAATCATAAGTTGGCCTTGCTGCCGAATCTGACGGAAAAGGAGAAACAACTGAAGGATATGAGAGGCATTTTGAATCGATTGGAGAAAGGTCAGGACGATATCGATAAGTTCAATGCGTCGGCCGCTCCATTACTGCAATCACATCTGGATTCGTACGTGAACAATCAGTTACGCCACTTGAACTCGCGCTACCAAGTGCAGGTCAATCTCGCCAAGGATGTTCTGAAGAAGGTCGAGACAAATCACGATCAACACAAGGAGTACAATGAAAATCTGAGGAAATCTAGAGATTGGATCGAAAACGCCCGGGAAGTGATCCGGGACTGTAGCGAGGCCTCGAGCGCCAGCAGTAAGGATGTTCTTCAACAACGATTGGCCCAAATAACCGATTTGATTCGACGTCGGGAGCAAGGTCAAAGTTTGGTGCACGCAACGGTCAACACTGGTGAGAAGGTGATTCGTGCGACCCGGTCTGATGGTCGGGAGGACATAAACAATCAAATTAAGGAGCTCCAAAACGATTGGGATCGGTTAGTTAAGAAAATGTCCACAGCCAAGGTTCATTTGGAGACCAGTCTCTTGCAATGGGCCGACTACAGTTCGAGCTATTCGCAATTGCAACAGTGGATCACAGAGCGCGAGGCCAAACTGCAACAGGCCTGCGAACAGAAGGTTGCCAAATCGAAGAAGGGCCAATTGAACTTGAGCTCGGGTCTGAGCGAACGCAAAGCCACTTTACGGCAGACAAACAACATCGTTCAGGACATTGTGTCATTCGAGCCAATGATCCAATCGGTCGCTTCCAAGGCATCAGATTTACATCAAGCTGCACCGGCTACGGAAATTTCATCGAAATACGAAACTTTGAGCAAACAAGCCAAGGATTTGTACGAAAAACAAAAGGAAGCAGTCGAACAGCACCAGGCTTTGATTGATGCGGAAAATGAGTTTGCTCAATGGCTGCGAAACGCCAAGGAACGACTCAGCAAATGCTCAGAACCAACTGGCGATAAGGAAATCCTGAGCGGAAAGATCGCCCAGTTGACGATTCTCGAGAATGAAATTGGCGAAGGACAAAAGAAATTGGATAAAACGTTGGAGCAGGGCGAAATCGCTTGCAAACAGTCGGAGGTCGAGGACAAGCAGCTGATTGAAGAAGCTGTGGCTTTCTTGCAGGAAGAGTTCGACAGCTATGTGTAAGTATATTCAGAGATAAGTCGAGATGAAATTCACACTTGTTTTCTTTTGTTTTCATTTGCAGCGACGCAATTAGAACCGCCAAAACCCAGCTAGAAATCGGTCTTGTCAAATGGACCGAATACGAAGATCAATACACCGAGGCACTCGATTGGTTGACAAAAACAGAGGCCCTCGTACAATCCTACAATAAATTGCAGGATAGTCTGGAGGACAAAAAGAACGTATTGGAGCAATTCCAGGGTCAGTTGCAAACTCTGTTCGATTGGCAGAAAGAGCTAGACCAATTGAACACGTTGGCTCAGAACCTGCTGGAAACATGTGCCGATACGCGAATTAGTAACGCCGTCACCCAACTGACGACAAAATATAATGCTCTGCTTTCGCTAGCGAAAGAGATAATGAGACGATTAGAGCTACACTACCAAGAGCACCAGCAACATCATACATTGTATGAGGAGTGCCAGTATTGGATCGAGAAGACGCGTGAAAAATTGAAAGATTGCCAAGAGATTCCGAGCACCTTGAACGAGGTTCAGATCAAGCTGAACACCGTCAAGTCAATTCGCCAGGGTTTCGAACAAGGCCAAAATAAATTGCGCTACGCTGTGGAGCTGAAAGAGAAGGTCATCATGAACACCGAAGCGTCCGGAGCCGCCAAGGTCCAGGAGGACACGGAGAATCTTAAAGCTGAATTTGATAAACTGCTGGTGGACATCAACGACATCCGTCAGAAGCTGACGAACCGAGCTGCTCAGCTCGAGGAAGTCTTCAAACTGTACAAATTATTGATTGAATGGTTAGAGGACATCGAACCAAATGTGCTGACCGCCGACTCATATCTGAATGATTTGAGTGAAAAGCGAGCCGCTTTGGAGAAATTCCGTGGCCTTCAACGCGATATGAGCCAACACAGCGAAATTGTTGAGAAAATCCAAACTCGTTTGAATGAAGATAGCAATTTGAATGAAGCTGATTTTGCCGACGGTCTCAAGAAATACGACGAGATTCATGAGTTGATTGGCCAAAACATCGAAAATCTGGAGAATCAAGTGAACAATCACGAAAAGTACAAGCAAGCATTCAACGAAATCTATGATTGGATTCGCAAGGCCCGATCTGATATACAGCAGTGCTTGGACTCGCATGGTGACAAGAGTCAAGTCACCAGCAAGCTAAGCACTTTGCAGGAGATCGACTTGTCGATGCCGGAGGGAAAAATTCTGATGGAAACGGCATTTGAGCTGAGCAACAATGTCATCGAAACCAGCGGCAGTGAGGGTCAAGACACCATCAATCAGGAAATCAAGCAATTGAAAACCGATTGGGAAAACTTGCAGGCCATGTCAACAGATGCACACGACTCGCTGAACCAATGCATCGGAGCGTGGAATAATTTCACCACCAAATTCGATTCGATAACCAAATGGATCGAGAATATTTCGAAGCGAGTGGCTGACGAGAGTGGAGACGACAAGAAAGCACCGGACGATTTGGTTCGTTGTAAGGTAAGTGGTCGACCGCTGTCATTCGAGAATGATCTTTACGCGTGACTAACTGTCCATCCTTCGAAACGCATGTCAATAAATCTTCCTTCATTGATGTTCCCCCACAGAAACTACTCGAAGAGATTTTGTCTCAGAATGACGCCATTGAAGAGCTCAATGATGCTTGTGAACAACT
>JANSTV010021336.1:0-16135 GCA_027564135.1 Lestremia cinerea
AAAGTCGGTACCAAAATGTGAGTTCGAACAGAACGGAACAGAGATGGAATAGAGCAGAACAGATATCTATAGCGGCTGTATGCGTATGCGTCAATGTATGCCGTTGTATTGCCAACGTTTCATTCCTCTTCGCATGCAAGAACGGTCTGTTGTCTTATTCTCTTTTGACAATCAACGAATATTTCCGTTTTTTCGCTTTATTCTCTTTGTTCTTTTTCTTCTCTCTTCGCTTTTCTGTGTCTCAAAACGAACAACGTAAAACAAAATTGTCTAATACAAATTGTGGAATGCCATTTACTTCGATTGTTTTTGTTTCTCTTTTGACTATTCGATTTATTTGCCTTGTCAATTTGACTTGCGAATGGATTCTTTCTTTGCACTGATCGAACTTTGTTTGAATTGTGTTTCGATTAGTTGATGGAAGTTTCATACCAGCCAATGTCAGTTTCGGAATTACTCGACAAACTTTGGACTGAGCGAATATTTGACATGAGCTCGTGTGTGTGTATGTGTGCGTGCGTGTGTGTGGGTGTCTGTGTGTGTATGCGAGAGCGCAGAGTCGAACAGTTTCGGTTCGTTGTGATCGGACTGAAGTGGGTTGCGGATGGGTCTGCGTTGTTCGTAATTCGTCTAAAATAAGCGGGTATTTTGATCACTCGTTTTTCCCCAAGCACCCTTCTTCGAGAATTCAATGCAGTCATTAAGGCTTATTTGTGGAGATTCTTAGGTTTCTGACTGGAGCCTCTGCCATGTTGGTTTCGACATGTGGATCAGTCAATTGCCGGCGAAAGGAGAAGAATTGCGAAGGTTCTAGCGAAGACCTCATGACCGCAGATTTTCGGATTTGCTTTTCGTTCGAATGGTTGCTCTCTCTTCAAGTGAACCTTGATAGTATCTTTGGCCTTGAATGTGTGTTCAAGTGAGTCCCGTTTGTTCCAATTGCATGAATGTAGTAGCTTCCGGACATCTGTACCGAATCCTATGTACTTGATGCACCACATACAATCGTTCGGATCGTTGAACCGAACCTTCTCCTTTGATTTGGTTTGTGGTTGTGTGAATGCAATGGCCAAATTGTCAAATGTTAAATGGCGTGAAGTTGGCTAGGTTCGCTACAAGATAAATGCGTTTGCGGTTTTTCGGGAAGAGTTTCTCAGTCGGAGCCAGAATTGAAATTAGAATATTTTCTTCGTAAAAATAATGACGTTATTTTTCGATATTTTGACCTCATTTTATTGCTTAGAATATCAATAGGAAAAATGGTATTAGAAAGACGTTCAACAATGAACCCATACTCATTCCTTTCTGGGGCAGACGCTCTCAATCCCGTGAGGGATTACCTTCTGAAGGGTCTCCCACGTGGAAATCGAAATGATTCTCAGTGACCTTGTGAGTGAGTGATCATTGAGGTCAAAATTCAAATCTCATTTGAGTTTTTCGAGACTTTTTCTCCACACGGGCTCCCCGGGCATCTTTTTTGAAACCCCCTGAAGAGACACGTTTTGCTGCCCACAGCCATCTCATTGCACAATATCAGTTCAGGAAGCGAACTTTGAACGCAATCACTGAACGGTCGATCGTTCCAGGCAGGTTTTCAAATGCTCCACCAATTTGGATCTACGCAAAAAGCCTCGATCACACTGTTTGCACACATTTGGATACTGACGATTGTGTGTAAACATGTGACACGTTAGATTGCCATTGCGATTGAACGCCTTGGAGCATATCGTGCAAACGTATTTCTTATCGTTTCTGAAAGAGGAGAAAAAGAGAAAAGAAGAAGATTTTCATTCGAAAAAACCACTCTAAATTCCCTCGCCGGAACACTCACATATGAACTGATTTGATGTGCTCGTTCAAATTGGAGCTCATGTAAAACGTCTTATCGCATTGCTTGCACGAGTACTTCCGAATTCCTTGATGTCGATGGATGTGGGATTTGAGATGATGACTCAAAGTGAATCTTCGATCACAGAAATGACATTGGTACGGCCTCTCTCTGACATGCACCACCCTGAGATGTTTATTCAAATTATATTTCGAGCTCAGAGCCACACCGCAAACACTGCACAAATGCTTCTCTCGCTCGTTTCTCGGCTTGTGGGTTTCCATGTGATTTCGAATCTTTCGCTTATTCGAACAGACTCGTCCGCAGTGATCGCAAATGAATTCCGTTTTGGGATCCTCCTTTTCGGCTGCAATCGCGGACTTGTCTTTTGGCTTCCGACCTCGCTTGTTCACCGGATGAACTTTCGTGTGTTTGCGCAGTTGGTATCGAGTGCAGAACGTTTCGGAGCAAGCCTTACAATTCCACTTGGTTTCCTCCAAATCCGATTCCTTTGCCTTTATAGTGCATTCTTCTTTCTCGCTTCGGTGCGTTTGTCGGTGGTGGCGCAGTTTCGATCGAGCTTTGAAGACCTTCGGACAGCGATCACATTTCCATTTGTCTATCGATCTAGCTTTTCCCTTCTTTGGACTATCACTGGGTGAGAAATCGACATCGTCCAGCGCATCGTAGTCGTCATCGAAATCATCATCATCATCATCATCATCTTCATCTTCATAATCATTATCACATGCATCTTGCTCATCAGCATCAACTTCCACAAGTTCCTCCTCCTCTTTCGGAATCAACAATGGACTCTTCCGCGCATCACTTGAATTTCCCGAATCTTTCTCGTCCACGACGGCAGTCACGAACGAATGCAGATTCTCTTCGTTCTCCTTTGATAGCGCCAAATCTCGTAGTTTTCTATCGGATTCGATGTAAATCGAGTAGAATTGATAAAATTCGATGATTTTATTGGCACACGTTCTGCACACATTTCGACCGACATTGTCATTGTACTCGAGCTAGAAACGATTGTATGATTATTGAATGTTGCCACGATGAAGTTTTCGCAATGAGTTGCGCTCACCTTGATTTTCATCAAATTCCAAATCATTGACGGAAGATAATACGTATTTTGGTATGGCTCGAATAGCGGAACAACATCATCCGTATTGGGCAGAGATTGCAAACAAGCTCGACACAATTTCGAGAACATTTCTATGGCTTTCTCCATGCCATTCGATTTTTGTAAACAATTCTTATCAATGACTGCAATCGTAGTGCAATCAAAACAACTCTGCCATATTGACGTTTCGAATGAACCGTAGCTGGGATGGCGGTTTACCGATTCGGCTGTGCGCTTGTCATTTGGAGCGGTATTTTTAAATTTCAATTATTCAGATTATTCATTCATCGTTTTCGGAAGTTTTCCTTGATTTTTTCATTGAACCCTCCAACGGAAAGATTGAACTGTTTCAGAAACAAATGAGTATTTGAATTGGAAATCAAAGTAGAAAAATGAACGAACGAAGTGCAACTGTCAAAAGATTCAAGCAATTTGGCGGAGCATTAAGTTGAACGAAATCTCGCAAGTTTCAACCTGATGGAAAAAAAGTTGAACAAATCACTGATCCCGAAGAAGAGTCCAAGAAAGCAGAAGATGATGATCAAACTAACTTGCTAAACAGAAGCGCATTCAAATTTTGAGCGAGGAGTCCATAGGACATGAAACAGGCAAAGAAAGTAGTTCAATTGATATTGGATTTCAGGTCCCTCGGGTTAAATGATTCATTGTCTTCAGCTATTACGTACGAGGTCTTAAATTGATGAGTTACTTTGGGGAATGAAATAATAAACAAAATGAACTTTCGAATATTTTGATTTTTTTTTCATTTTTCTTGGAAAACAAACGGCCACTCGACAAAAATGAACATCGGCTGCTTAATATAAATTGAATGGGAGGAGAAAAATCAAAACAACTGACTTGTTAGTTAAAATTGACCGCTGTTTGAGTTAACGCATATAATTTTTCTGGGATGCCCATATTCCCAGCTCACGACACAACGATAATGTCATTGATGATGCTCTTGAACAGTTTCTCCAAGAGAAAGAAAGACCTCGGAGAGAATCCTCGCAAAGCCAGCAGAAGTCGTCCAAATCGAGTCCATTGCATTTTCTGAAAGGTGTAATGCCCTAAAGCGATCAACGCTCCATTGGACAAAGACTCCAACTGTTTGCCCTCCGCATCGCTTACGGCAAACTCTGGAAAAAATTCAAGATAAATTGCGTCCATCATGCCTCAGTTGAAGCACACCTACCTTTCCGGCAGAGGATCAACGTTTCCAGCAGCGATAACTCAATTAAATCCGCCTTCAAATCCTTTGTGTCGTTTATGATCAGTTTGAGATTCGCATCGTTGCACCTCTCGATAATGAAGCCAATATCGATCGACCAATGAGATGCACGGAGGATGAAACACTCGGACCAGACGTTCTTCAAGATGACGTTTTGCTGCCACGGGCTGAATTTCCGGAAGTGTTCGTTTGATTTGGCTTGCTTGAGGCACGCAATCAGGATCTGCGTCAGAGTCTGGAAGTGTAAGTCATCGGTGAGTGTCATGTCGGCCACCGAGGCAGATGGCTCGATTTCCGTGGGTCGCGAACCCATCATTGGCGCCTTCTTCTGTTTTCTTGGTCCACGTTCCTCTTGCACCGCTAAAACGACATTTGAATCAATCGAGGCTCGGCCGTCACTCGTCAATCACACACCATTGACATTCATATTGTTCTGGAAACACTTCTGCAGTCGGCAGTAGGGGCACCAATTCCTCCTAGCTTTGTCAATCACACAGTTCCCCTTGCCCGCTGAATTTCGGTCGAGGACGGAAATAAATTGAATTTGAGACTCGATTATCACTTGAACGAGACTCGCCGATTCAGCGCTTACCGATGCAAATGTAAACGGCACCTTTTCGAATGCTACGCTTGAAGAAACACGAACAACCGTCGCAACAAATGACACCGTAGTGCTTGCCAGAACTTTTGTCGCCACAAATACGGCACAACGAACCGGCGACGAACGGTTTCGTCAACGATTTCGGGTAAATCATCATCCTTCACTCGTTTGGACGATTGGAAACGTTGTCCGTTTGCGACGAATCGACTAATTCAAATGGACATTCGTTTGTCTTCGACAGGATTTATATGCGTCTTGATTCAGACCTAACACCTCGACGGCACTCTTGCCGCCCATTCAAAGGTTTTGTTTGATTTGACATCGATTTCCTTGTTCAATTGGTGTCGCAGTGTTGCCCGTTGCCGTCACTCGAATGACTGGTCATTTGATTGGCGATTTGAGCCGTTTTGGCTCCTTTGTTTCGTTGGGTGGCAGCGAGACGGTTATTGCTTTGAGGACTCGAACGCTAGGGCCAGCTTTGAGGTGACGTTCAGCAGCCACTTTGTCATGCTACTCCGCAGCGTTCCCAATCCAATTTCCATGACCGGCGACCCATACTAAACGGCCCAATGATAAATGCCGCACAGAAATTCTATTGAAAAACACTCAAAATGATTTCATTCCTTCCGTTTGACCGGCCAACCGCCGCAAACAATATGCAAATAGCAAGTCATCGAAGAGGACATACGTCAATGGCATACGGTGACGATGACGATAAATTCCAAGTTGAAATTAAATATTGAACACCGTCGTTGACAACAATGCCAATAGCCCAGGACAGTGGCAAATGTGACGGAACTCGCAATCATTTGATCGAACAACGGAAAATTGTTGAGTTTTCATTTTTACCATCGATTCATTCGATTTATTCAGTTCGTGTGTCCGCAGAGACAATCGTTGTGACAGCCACTCGAAGAATGGAAAGTTGAGGCGATTTGACACGTGACAAACGCATTGATTAACGTGATTAAATGAACGATTCAATCCGTGAAAAATTTTGTCGAGTCAGAATTTTCCATTTGATCTGTCCCCGTTCGTCGACTTGTGAGATTTGTTCTTGTGATTTCCTTGCTGGGCTGTGACTGTTTGATTCCTGGCGTGGAGGGTTCGTCCGGGTGGAATGTCGAAGGGGGAAGGCAAAGACTTTTGAAATGATTGAAACGACATGATTATTCTTTTGTTTTGCTCTTTTCGAAGGAAAACATGCGAAATGTTCTCTTTTAATTGACACGAGAAGAACGACAAAACGATCGAGTAAATTCAACACTAAGACAAAATTCTAAAAATTAATCTATCGTAATCTAATCGTTTTAAATATTTGGCTCATCGCATGCATAGGGAAACAGTATTTAGGCGGAAAAGAAAGAGAAAAAAACACTACGAAATGACTGTCTGGTATGGCAATCGGTGAGGGCGAGACCTTTTCAAGCCTTCAGGGTTGAGCGGCCGGAGCGGTTTTGCTTTTAGGTTCATTCCATTCCTGAACCTCACCACTGCCGAAGACGACGAATATCAGAGCTGGAATGATGTAAGCGCAAGCCGCTATCACGAAGATGATGCCCCATTCCTCGATTGTGTTCTGTTGAAAAGAGAGAAACCGGAAATTGATTTATGAGCTTCACTTCGAACCAAAACTATTGTTCAAAAACTCACCCGTTCCTGCGTGAAGTGCGCGACAACCATCGGCGTAATGAAACCTGTGGTGGTTCCGACGAAATTGATGGTTCCATACAAACTGCCAGCATGATTCGGTGCCAAATCTTGTGAGTTTTGAAGATTCGTCAAAGTGGAGGCGCCATTGAAGCCCAACGAAATAGTGATGATCGCCACACAAATGTATGGACGGTCGCCGATGTAGGCCAGCGATAACAGAAACAGTCCCGGAATGATGTGAGCTGAGAAGGAGACGAGGCATTGGATTGCATGCCATTGGAATGGCTATTATCAATTCACTACTCACAGAAAATGCAGAAAAACTTTCGAATGGACGTCACAGTCATGGCATCAGATTTCCGGATGGCGTCACCGATGCTTCCGAAGATGAAACCGGCAAATAGTCGAGCGAGATACGGCAGACTTGCCAAGAGACCAGCTTGGGCTAAGTTGAAACCTAAGACTTCGTTCATGAACTTTGGCGCGGCTGTAATGAGGAAGTAGAGTCCCCAAAGGTTGCCGTAATGTAGCACGGTGAGTGACAGGAATGGCAGCGAAGTGATCAAATTGCCAAAAGGTGGAAACGATTTCGTTTTGGAAACGGAATCGCCTAAGGAAGCTTCGATGTAGTCGCATTCCTCTTTGAGGATGCGTGGATGCTGAGCTGGACTGTCGTACACGAAATAGAACCAGAGCACTGTTGCAATCAATGTTATCAGCGCTGGAACGTAGAAAGCGTACACCCAGCCGAAGGTTTCCATCAGAATCCCAGCCAATGGCCACGTGACCACCGTTCCAAAAGTGCCGCCTAGAAGAGCTGACACGAATTTTCCTTTCTCATCCGGAGGGGCCCACTTTGAGATTAAATTGTGCAACGCTGGATACAGCACACCCTGGAAAACAAGTCGGCGTCAATCGAGTTTCTTACGCGAGTCATTGCTGAACTTACCGCCAAAACGCCCGTCGTGCTTCGCACAGCAAAAACAGCCCAATAAGACAAATCAGCCGCAAGCGGCGTCAACACAGTCAGCACAGCACTCAAACCAATAGTGTAGCCCACAACACGCTTACCGCCAATCAACTGGGCCAGAATACCACCCGGCAGCGAAGTGAACAAATATCCCCAGAAGTACGAGCCCAGCAGAAGACTCTGCTGCGAGACCGTCCAGTTGTATCGCGGTCCGTACTGAAATCGAACCAAATCATCATGCAACAATCCCATCTTCAGCAATTTTACGTTGTACAAACACACGTTTGCCTTGCAAATGCGATCATTGTTCGCCCTAAATAATGTGTGGCATTCATTCAATGGCATCGCCGTTCATTCAGCCGAGCTATCGAACGATTTGGCCACACGAATTATTTTTATGCGAAGTGAAATATGTAAATCGCAAGACAACGCTCAGAATTACAAAAAGCAAACAATAATCGACGCATTATCGCCGCGATGATTGTGCGACGAGATTTTTTCCCCATTTCCATTCAAATTCAAGTTGAAAATGTTTTCAGTTCGCAACGCGTGAGCACCTTCAGCAGCGACCATTGCAGTTTTTTTACGCTGATTCGTCGATGTCAAGCTCAATGCGTGGCCGATTGCGATTCAAGGTCTTTGCCAACGAGGCATACTTACATCGAATACCGACGCCTTGGTGGCATTTCCGTCAGTGTCAGCGTTGATTGTCATCGTCGTCGTCGTCGGTTGCACCATTCCCAAAATGTTGATCGACATATTCACTCGCAGCATGTACGACACGAAACAGGCCATGAACAGCATGAGCCCCAGGTTCAGACGAGCCGGAACTTTGTCTGCAAGCCAAAATTTCATCAGATTTTCCCAAAAAGTGTCGAAAAAATTTCCAAACGAAGAAGAAGAAGAAGAAGAAAAAAACTCCTCTCAGTTGATTCGATTCGAAGCAAAATATTGGACGAACCCCTAGGGTCCAGTGGATTAGAGCATTGTCTGTACACTGTCAGGCTTAGATCACGTCGCCCAGCGGACGAAACAATTTTTCTCAAATTTGACTCTCATCAACGGAGAGACTTCGATCATTCTATATCGGACGAAACTTTTCAACGTCTTTTCAACATCAGTAATTTCACTTCATCGGAATCATCGAAAACCTTCCAGAAAATCTCATTGATTCGCTCGAATCGAAAATTTATCTATGCGACGCTCAGTTCAGTGAGATGTCAAAGTCGCAGCGTATTGTGGACGACCGACGCGAGGAACATCACTAATCCGTCTGTTGTTGCTTTTTGCACGAATCGTTTTCAATCGATTCGACTCTTCCGATTGGAAACAACTCCGGTGGCGGGCTACATGACCATACTCGAACCGTTGCGAAGAACCATCTCTCCGTCGTTTTCATATTTTGCATTCACAAATTTTACGTGTTTGAATTGAAAATTTTCCACTGAAGCAATTTTTTTTGTGAAATGAATATTGGCGAATTCGATACACAAAAGCAACAGCCGCCGAATTCGCAGCCAAATCGATGGACGGTTTCATGACAAATGCTCGATCGAACAAACAAAAAAATTGACACATTCCGATTTCAACGGCCGAGTGATTTGCATAAAATTTCAGACATTTCGGATTGCGGTGCGGGCATTCTCCGGGTGACTAGTGTCTTGCGCGGTAGCACAATTGGTGGGTATCAGTGGGTCCCGGTGGAATAAAATGGAAAATGCGAAGAATTCGAAAATAAATGATAAAAATCACGCATCGCATCGTTAGTCGACGTCGACTCGCATTTCAATCACACAATTAACGTCATCATTTCCAACACAATGCGAACGCTAACTGGCGCCGATCCCTTCAACAGTGCCGACCACTGTTTCCGAGATGCACAATAGACTAGCCAATCATCACCGGAAGACAATGCTATCGATTTCTCCATTTGGAAATGAGTGCGAATTATGTAAATCCAACGTGTGCCGCATCCAACAAACAGTCGATCGTCCGCAATCAGCAAATCACATGAACGCGTGCGCAAAATTCACTTTGGCAAGGAATGGCGTGGCGCACACTATTTTCAAGTTCAACTTTGTTTTGTTCGATTACTCCGTTCGATGATCGATGCTCGGCGCTCGGCGTGCCATTACATAATTCTCAGCAAGTCGACCGCACACACGAAATCACGACATGCTCCTTTTATTGGAGCCCGTGCGGCCCGTGCAGCCCGGTCAACAGAGTACAGAAGACGCATTGACAATGAAATCATTTCCCGAACAGCAGCCACAACAACAACAACAATAACAACAACAACAACAACAACAACAACAACGTTCTGTTTCATTCATTCCGTTCGGCCCGGCCGTTCATGAATCTGGTGTTGACGAGCCCAAAAATGTCATTGTACGATTGTCGGTCATTCTGTTTGGCGATATTGTTAGTGATTCGATTGATGAAGCGAAGCATTGATTTGCACGCAAATTCGGAACATTTTGACGCCGTCTGATTGGATACCCTTCCTTGAAAAACTCTTAATGAAACGTTGTCATGTTCGTTTGCTTGCTTTGTTCACTGGTTTCTGTTGTTGTTTTCTCGGTTTTCTCGGTAAATCGTTCGAGCATCGTGACAATGGCGGACGATCACGCGATCATCTTTATCAAGCCGAATGATTAAATTGAAAGTTCCGATAATTCCGCAACTCGCGATCCGCAATCACAAAATAGTGATTCCGAGTGCATTCAAAAATGGATGATTCATTTTCCGTGTGGTGGCTGTATGCCAGTTGGCGCGAGATCACCCATTCCGGTGGTGGACTCTTGCCCGTAATATGTTCAGGTGTTGATCACCAACCATTTAGGAAAATCTCCGAACGATTTGCTAGGCGAAATAATTGAATACGCGAGCACGAGCGCATTGAGCGCTTATCGCAATTAGCCACACATTGATTTGCATCAATGCCATCGAGCGGAGGCGGGATCGATAAGCGGAATCTGATTTGAACAGCGGTTTGTTTACATTCGGCAAGATGTTGATTGTGGAGCGGCGGGAAAAACACCACAAAATATTTGGTCGACGATAATCGCTGGAAGCGGGCGCCGTTGCATGTGAGCCCATTTGAATGGTCACGTTTATCGCGTTTATCGCGTTTTCATCGCATTCGACAACTGCACTGAAACATTCCAATGGATTTCCGTTTTATTTTTTTTCTGTTTTTTTCTTTTGGAATGGCGATCAAATGACCGTTTCCCGTTGTCGATGCGCTTCGATCACCCCACCACCGTCTGGTGGTTGCATGAGTTGCGTTTATTTGTCAAACACAATTGTGATAATAATGATTTATTGTGCAATTGATATTGGCTCGGAGCTCAATTAAATGCATTGTTTTCGTCAGGTTTATCGATTTCGGTTTTTTTTTTCGGTTGTGTGAGCTCAGTGGAAAATTTTTTCCGATATCACGGCTTTTGTTATATAGCTCCGATTGTCAAAGTCGCGCTAATTTGACGGTTCAGTTCTCGCTTATCGATTCGATTTGAGATGATCGAGTCGAAGCAAGGGTGTTGCGTCGATCGTCCTCAGAGTCACGAAATCTACGTCAAACGCTTTGCGAGCGACTGGAGCTCGGTTGCTGCAAGATCAGCGATCTACCCCTCCACTTTGCTAGGCTTCGGTGATCGGGTCACAGTTCGAAAGGAGAGAAAGAAATCGAAATCCCCATTCCATTCTTCCAGAATCAGATCAAATCAGAAACTCACCATTAATCGCGCAAATGCGCTTCGAAGCCGCTATATGCACCATTTCAAACTTGGTCCAAACGTTAACGGAACGCGCACCACAAATCAACTGGCGAAACGAAAGTCAAAGAAAAAGTCTGAGACGAGAAATAATACAGATCGTCGTCAAAATCGTTCAAATCAACCAAAAGCAAATGAAATAAATTTCACAAATTCGTTGAGCAAACGCACACAGAATCACGATACTATCGACATTAGTCGAAATGGCAGACAACCCTCATGACAAAGAGCGTACCAGAAGATTGAGAAAAAAAAATGAAGAACAAAACTGTTTCTAGTGCGCACGATAAGCGTCCATTTCAGAATACGGTCAACGATGGAATGTCGTTCAGTTGACCGGATCGGTGAAAATTTAATCCTTTTCGCCTCAATCGGACCGGACCGACTAATGACTTCTTTGTGGTCGCCTCAATACCGAAAACTCAAACACTCTTCTCTCGCACACAGTGACCGTTCTGATGCGATGGCAGCAAATAATTGAGAGCTGGGCTGCTTCACTGCGCTGCAGTGCTGTTGGGTTGTACGATCGCGTGTATGCGGAAATCGTTGGGAGGAAAACGAATTTTCAGTCGAACTGTTTGCGATTGATGTCTACGCGTTACTGTGGCTTAACCATTTCGAATGCTTGTTTCGGCGATGAGACTCAACTGGAATGCCGTTGCATGCTCTCTCGCTTTGACAATTGATAATAGCGATCCATCAAATGAGTCGCAAATTCATTCGCAAATTTCACATATGATCAGCAGGTGTAACTGAGTCGCATCGCGACAACATGATTTTTTTTTCGTCTATTTTTTGAGTGTTGACCATTGGCCATGCGATTGCCCTTTCATACGTCAACGTGCATGCTGTGTGTTCGACTTTCGCATGTTTGCTCTCTCGACAATCGTTCGATCGAAGTTTTGCGTTTGTTTGCCATTCGACAACGTTGCTGTCGTCGTCGTCGTCGTCGTCGTAGTCGTTTTCGTCTATCTCGTTGTTGTTGGTTTGTGGGTCGATCGAATTGCCAATTTGGAAATCTTACTTTGTGAGTCCCCTGGCTGATTGCTTGCGAATTCGTCGAACGTACGTCCGGGTCTTGAACGAAATTTTTGGAGAGCCCCTGTGCCAAACTGCTATTAGAAACCCATTATTTAATGACGGCCCGATGTAATCGTCGTTATGACTTGAGTCGATTATTGAACGAAATTTCACGAGAATGGTCTCATCAAATGTAGTCATCGAGACGGGAGACAGTTAGATGGAATGGCATTTTTGAAAAGGGGCTCAAGCGGTGCGATTGACAGACGCTGTGAATATGCTAATCCGAATGATGTTATGCCAGCGACAGATGGCATGTGGTGGGCTTGGCAAGGATGAAAGTGAATGATCTGTGGATGAAAGTTCGATCATTGAATTGATCCAGTTCTAACGGTAAATTCAGCCTCATCAGAGCTCAAAATGATTGACCGTAATACCAGCACTGGGGTCAACCTTGTCGTGCGAGAACCATCGATCAGGCAGAGCTTCGGTTATTCCACCAAAACATCCACCATAATCCACCAAAAACACGCACAATCAATGATGCATTCCAATGATGGATGTGCACTGCAATGCGAACTTCAGTGACAGTGAACCACAGAAAGAGTTATGACACATAGTGTTTGTGACGTGCGCCGTGTCGCGTCGATATCGAAATTACGTCGACAAGCATGTCGGTCAGGTGAATTGGCATGCAATGCATCTGGTTAAATCATTACCGATGGTGAGGGCACGGCCACACGATTTTCGTCAATGTAAATCCGTTTTGGGGCTTTTGACATCCAAATCAAAGACACTGGGGGAATTTTGAATGGAAATGAGAAGGTTTTTTGACTTGTCACAGGCGCTTCCGGTGGCAAATCGACTGGACAACCCTACGAGTGGCCAAGCAAAACATATTTTTCGACGAAAATTTCCGACAAGAACGACATTACCCGCATACTAATGAGTGTTAATGAAAAAGCTTTTTCCTCAGAGCGCCCATCAAACGGCATCATCCATTCAACGTGTCAACGACGTTGACAATCCAATAAAAATCACTGCAAATTGCTATTTTGATTATGTTGTCTTCTTCATTGTTATCACTTGGTCATGATTGACAGCGCCCAGCGCCCAGCCTGAGCGTACCAGTGCGTCAGTGGCAGCGCTATAACACAATGAACGATGCCGTCACGGGCGCCCCTCCGTCGGAGCCCGATGCACGGCAAATAATCGGAACGTGAAAACCAATCGTGTCATTGACGAAAACGTTTCATTCGAAATTGTAATTGATGTTAATTATTTCAGCCGAATGTTGATGTTGTTTTTTGTTTGCTCAGCCATTATGACATTTTGCATGTGCGGATTGTGTCGTATCGTTTCAGTGGCATTGCCATTGACGAAAAATACTATGCGATTTGATTGTGGGTCGGGAAAGCATGTGCATTTTTGGCACTGGCCGACTGGTGAATGAACCCCATCACGATTTCACTTTTGAACGGCGATGGCTCACTTGACATCTTCCTCGACACTTCCGGGTGGGCTTTGACCGTGCCAAAGGGTTCAATAGCATGAAAAATACCCGTCATTTTTATTTTGAATGATTTTTGTTTATCTTGTTAGCTTTATTTCTTCCATAACTGATGATATTCAATTCACATTTATTCAATAATTTTGTTTTATTTGTTATAGTTCTGTTCATATTTGCCGAATCGAATCGGATGACCATTTTAATGCTTTCGAATAATTGGCAAATGAGCGAGCGTGGGGAATTCCCCCGACGACATTCTGTTGACACAAATGAGCAAACATTTTCGAGCAAATGGTCGAGTCCTTGGAAGAGGTTTGATCGCTCTTTTGAATGGCTATTCACAATTCGGGAATTTGATGTTTGTCGACTCACATTTCATTTCCTAGAAATGCCGAAACGAAAGCCTTCAAATGCTATTTGCGATTGGATTAAGCGATGCGATCGATTATTTTCTTTTAATCGATTCGGCTTAAACCATGATAGTTCAACGAACACATATTTCTGCTCAACTTATATTCAAATTGACAATCAAACTATTCACGAAGAGCCAATCAATGAGGGGAAAACATCGTGATGCAACAGCTAAGACCATTCCTTGGGAGTCCCTTTTTCAATCAACGTTGATCCGCCGATGGCTGGCCAGGGTGACAAAATTGCTTTTTAAAAGTATTGAGCAAGCGGTTGAAGACGATCTCGTTGACTGGACTGGATTGATCATTTGCCTAAAGTGACTGAACTCTCTCTCCTTGAATTATCAAATGTTCCACAATACAATACGTCCAAACATTAGAAAAATATATATAAAAAGAAAAAAACAGCATGTGTTAACTAAACAGGCATTCTCAAATCCAAGCTCTGTTCTAGGGTTTTGATTTTCACTTCTCAGCTCATTCTGTCGGATCCCAGTTTGTGTTTTCGCTCTCACGCCTACGCTCCTTCGATCAAATGGATCGAAGCCGATCCTCCATGAGCTCTTACATTCTTGAGTAAACGATGATATGATTGACCGAATGGGAATCGGTTTCAAAATACAATTAAGTTTTAGATAGATAGACAGCGGGGGAACGAATGAGTTTAGGATGTCCAGGCCATTACAATCTTCTTGAATGGCACGAATATTCCGTGCTGGGGCTCACTGCAATGAGAAATGTGTCGTTTTTGAGCAATTTCGAATGGGTGCTGGCGGCTCGAGAATGGTACTTACCAATCGAAAAACTTTCTACCTTCAAACGACCCAGCGCAATCACCGGTTTTGCTAGGCAGCTGCAGTCCAACGAACGTTTCAATGTCCGATGAGTCTGCTGCTGATGTCGATGCTAATGGGCCAACATATCGAACCCGTCCAATAACCACACGACCACTTTTGGCTATAACTTTGGCAAGATGACCGAGTTTCAAACAATTTGGTGATTTCGGCAAAAATGGCAGTGTCTGTTTCGATGGGCTGTAGTCTGCGAGCGATTGAAAGATTGAGTAACGCGTGTGATTCGAACTGATCGCAAAAGCTCACCTCGTTTGATGTCATTCTCGGAACAGCGTCGATTCACAGTCATCGATTTGTTATTGGGCGGCACCTCATCCTCGTGGAAGACGCCGTCAATGGATTTCCTCAGAAAATCATCAGCCTCATCGATCAAACTCTCGGTTGAACCGTATGAATCGCCTCGAATCGACGCTGAACCGCGTGTTGTGCTGTTGCGACCACGGCAACAGCCACAAGCACAATCTGGTCGTAGATCCGGCAGTGAGCCACGGATGCGAGAGCGATTGGATTCGGCGAATGTCACACGGGGGGTGTAGTGCATGCTCTCCGAGAGTTTGATGGCGCCTTGATGATGATGTTTGCATAGCGAGCAGCGCACCGATGGGCAACTTCGTGATCGATGATGCTTGCCCAGTGACGTTGAATATTTCGAACCAAGTGAATAGCTGCGACACGAATCGAATGAGTCGCCATGAGCGCCCCAGTAGTGGTCCGTTTGGGTCTGAGTACCCAGGCTGTTTTCGTTCACGGTCCATTGTGACACGCCTGGCGACGTGAGACTGGCACTGGGAGTGATTCTGCAAGACGAAAATAGGGTTAGTTGTTGCTTGGAGGGGGTATTGCGGTGCTGAACCCTTTATTGGTGTAGTCCGGCGTTTTCAGCAAAGTGCCTTTGTAGTAGCCCGAACTGGCAACGGTGCCACCGCGGCCACTAGCATAGCTGTGATTCGATTGGTTGTTGTTCTCAACGTTCTGTTGTTCATCGCAAAGATGATCAGCTGAACGGGATAACTCAGGTACCATGCTTGTGAAGTTGATGTCGCTCAACAGCACACGTCGTGCCTCGCGCGTCTTCTCGAATGGCCTGAATGGTGCGAGAGAGAGAGAGAGAGAGAGAGAGAGAGAGAGAGAGAGAGAGAGAGAGAGAGATAGAGGG
>JANSTV010021446.1:0-16133 GCA_027564135.1 Lestremia cinerea
GACAATAAAATTATTAACGATCACTTGAATAACATGCAATAAATTTCAACGTTGCCAAATGACTCGATAAAATGTACGGATTGCTTGGCTGAAAATTCTCCGACCGACAATTTTCCTTTCGAATTTCGGTTGCGCTTGTTTGACGGCCAATTTGAGATTGAATGAAAAGTTTTTTTTGCGCTCTCTCTCTTTTTGTTATCGAATTTTGCCACAGAATATTCTTGGAGGAAACTTTAAAATGAATGAAATACTTTGGCGGAAGACTCGGCAAAGGGGTTGTGAAGGGAGAGAGGTTGGGTTTGACGGAGGTTCTGGTGAACCGGCCGACCATCGAATCACGTTCTCCGCTTTCAAACAATTCCCAAAGAATAAGAAGATTAATTGCTAATTACTACAATGGCACTGGGCGTCCTTTTCGCAAAACGATTTTGAAATAGTTTCGAACATTTGTGAGAAGCCTTTCGGCAAGTTTCTTGTGGATTTGTCAGTTTCTAGTTGGGTCGCCAGTCGTCGTTCCGAATGAGCTCTTATTAAATTCATTAGGACAAAGGAGAATGTTTCAAGGTTTTTGTTGTTGCGTTTTTCTCCTTTTTCTTGTTTTTATTCCTTTGGAAAATATTTTGTGAGAATGCTCATAGTGAGCGCATTCGAAAGAAATAACAGAGAAAATATCGCTTCCGAGTGAGTGGCTTCCGGCAAACGGGAGAAATGACATCGTCAATACGACAAAGTATTTTCATGCAAATGCCATTATTGTTTCAAAGACCGTTTTTTTTTCACCCAACGCTCGTTCGCTCGCATCGACTACACGCTAGAAAAGTCAAAGATTCCGTTTTTCTCATCGACTCTTATTTGAATATTTTCATATCTCGTTCCAAGCAAGCATTCCGGAATAATGTTATTTCACTTTCGGGTTTGGCTCCAGCAGTCAAGAGGGAGAACTGTTTTTGAGAGCTTCGCAACCAGGTTATTGGATGTATTTTGTTAATATTGATTGTCAATACATCTTGGCAGAGTGTCATTATGGCTCGAATGATGGGCTCCAACATGGATGTTGGATCGTGTGTGAACGATACCCAATACAGCCGCAATCAATGCCGCTGTGAATGTCGCTCATCTCGAATTACCAGCCATGTTTTGTGTGCTTGCTCGACTCTCGCCAGGCAGATTGCGAGTAATTTTCGACGCCTTTCACATTCAGTGTCACTTCCCCGACACACGGCAGGCGTCTCCTCAAGGTTTTGTGGCGTTCAAGCATCGTTCTTTGTGAGCAATTCACTCGGGCCATAATATGCTTGCGTTGGTAACCGATTGTGCAAATGGCATGGCCATGATATGCAAAGTGAAGGTGTTTTCCAAGTGTTGAGGAAAAAAAACGATGGGATTTTCCATTTCCATGTGGAAATTTTCGCTCGGATACCAACGATAGCACTTTTGCTGAGGGAAAATTGAAAGAAATTCAATTGCCGGGCGTGCGAATCATCGGAAACGGATTCGATGTCGTTTAAAAACCAAATTAAATGAATTTAAATTCAAATATTTTCCCTTCAATTTTCTTCTTTTGCTTTTCTCTTTGGTGTCGTTTCTTTCATTTTTAATAATTCCACTCGAAAATTTATTTGATTATGTCGAGCTGGTCGGGCTCGGTTAACTTTTCTGCTGGCTGAAACGCCGGTGAGTGGGGGGTTCTTGGCCAATTGAAGAGCTCGTAGATGTTTTTCAAAGAGCCCCTAGCCGTGAAAAGTCCTGGGAAAATGGTCGGTCTTGTTCCAGTAAATAACTTTTCAGACATTTTCAACAGACATCCGGAACTGCCAAGTTCGAGTCAGAGCTCCTTCGCAAACATCTCAGCAACACTGAAAGTTCGGTTCGTAACGACGCCATCCCCCGAATGTCATGTCTCGTTACGAATGCAACAACGAAACATTACGAGAAATAGCTTGTCATTCCAAATAATCGGAATTTATTCACGGAACCAAATCCTGTTATTCAAAACGGCGCAAACAAAGCAGAAATTACTTCTTCGTTCCAAATTTTTTTTTTGCACCGTTCTTTTCTCGAGCGACAAAAAAAAAATCAGAAGAATAATCCAATTTTTAAAAAGAAAAATCAAATAACGAAACGAATGCGAAATCTTTCAAAGACTCCGCCCGAACAGTCGCATTCCCAGCGGAATGGAAGAAAATTCGCATGCACACATTTTTCTTTGGGCGAAATGTAATTTGCATAAAATAAACGCAATATGCCAGCACCGATTGAGTGCACTGATTGAGGATGTGGCGGAGAATATGCATAATGTATTTCGACAAGTCGAAACTAATTTGTCTTTCGGAGCGAATGCTCGTTGCATTGGCTGAGACCTTCGTGGGATGCACATGACGCCGACGCCTCGCTCAAAATCAACGACTTGGACGTCATTGGCAAAATTTTGCACAACGAACGAATCATTTTGGAACGCATTAAACTCAATGTTAATTTGCGTTGGAAAAAATTCAGTGAATTTATTGTCGGAAATGTTGAAATAAATAACAATCACAGAAAAATGAGCAGTTTTTTTTTCGGCGAAATCGAAAATTAAATGCGATAATTCACAACAATTGCGGTTAATTCTGTCAATAAATTGGGCATGTCGGCAAATTACAAATTCATGAACGGGAAAAATGCTGGCTCATGGGTATATTTCGACAGAACATCATTCCGAAAATAGATCCTCATTCGATGGGATTGAATTTCGGTGGAAATGCTCCTATTTCGCTTCGATTGCCTGAGGTTTCAACGAGGAAACGATTGAATAACAAGAGACTAATTGAAATTTCACAACAATTCAGTGACCCGCCCGTGAATTGTCGTCGCATTAATTTCTCGTTATCGACGAAGAATGTCATAACTGAAACCATAAATAACGACCTTGCGGAATAATGACCGCAAAAAGTTTGGCCATTTGGACCGAGACGTAGATGCTGTGTCGATGATAAATAACTCACCTGTTTCCGTTGCCACCTCATGACCCAAATGACGCATGGCGTACAACAGGAGCAGACCGTAGGAGAGTTGGAAGCCAGTTGTTAGAACATGCGCCAGGAATGCAACACCGCAAACAATCCAGCCCCAGCCACCGTCTGGATAGAAATGCTGAAAGAGAAGAAAATCGAGCATTATTTGATTTTTGCCCCTCGACAATTCGCGAGAGAATGGTCGCTGGCACCGAGTCACTGAATCATTGCTCTGCAAAAGCCAGCGAATTCATTGAAACGATTGCGTTCCACATCTCTCGCTTCGACGGTAGAAATCGCCGTAACACCCGACGTTGATGACATAAACATGATAAATTCGCTCAGAGTTCACCGTTACCTGTCGAATGGCATTTGCATCAACGCCGGCTCGTCTCAGACCCGGCACATTGCGGTGCAACGAATGAAACTCCCGTTCCAACAATGCAGGACAGGCAGAATCTTCCTCCTCATACATTCGGCCACGACCGTCGTAACCTGAAAAATAACAGAGCAGACATTTCCAAGTGAATTATTTTCATTTAAAATTGTTTTTTTTTTTTTAAATTCAGCCTTTTTTGCGGGCGCTTCTTCCATTCGACCGCATGCTTTCACGTATCGTTTTCATATTCCTCCAAAACCCCGAAATTTATGAGAAATGGTCTCGTTTCGGCGAAGAGTCAAAGGCAGAAAGAACAACAACGGCAAAAGATGGGACTTTTATTAAATTCAATGCGAAAACGAAGAAGAAGAAGGAAAAAATTGTGAACATTTCCACGGGCATTGTTGTTGGACTCGCCAATCGGTTTTTTCACTTCTGTTCGCTGCGAACACGAATTTCCATTATTACTGTTTTTGAACAAGCTCTTCATCGCACGAACATTAAAGAAAAAAAAACGGTTGTTTTCTTGTGTAGTGCTTGTGGATGACGTGTAATCGAAGGTAAGTTATTCGACGTGACTCAACACCCCCCTTCGGGGTCACCTCATCGATCGCTCCTGTCAACTCACTGGCATATGCGCTCGCTCATTGTTCATCGTTTCGAGCGCGAATTTCCTGTTTTATTTTTCTCTCCTTCTCCCTCTTTCTCTCTCTTTCACTCTCATTCTCTGTCTCTCTCGCCTTTTCTATCCGCCTTTCCCGAACGATGTCACTTCGGTTAACTTGTTGCCACTCGTCTGCCATTCACTTTGATGGATGAACAGGCCTGCCTTGTTAATAAAACAATAACTCCCTCGTTCCCGTGCGCGACAGCAATAAAACGAGAGCAAATTCGCCAATTACGCTGTGTCAGTCATTAATTTTAATTATTACCAACAGCCACTGTCTGAACTGTCAACGAAACGCTGCCAGTCCATCTGGTGCCCGAGTTCATAGAGGAAAGAGGACGATTGCGCTAAAAAAAATGCAACAGCACAAACTGACGTATTTCTGTTATGAAAATTATGAAAATATTTTTCACCAGAGAATTACGGAAAAGCTTAGGTCGCATCGCAAGAAGGAAATTCAAAAGGCGCATTCTTCAAAGGGACGTTGTTCGTGATGTCTCGTTGTTGTTGTTCACTCCAAGGCAGGCATTCACCATGAACCCACGAAAGATGGAAGAAAATGAAATATTTATTAAAGGAAAAACGAGAATAAAGAAAACTTTCTTGGAAAATATTTCACAATTTTCCGGAGAGAATTTCACTTGAGAAGTTTCACCAAGCTAATTGACTTGGATGGACACTGTGATGGCTCCAGCTATCGACGAATCAAAAGAGTCGAGGGAATGCCGAAAGTCACTGCTGGTTGCCTGTTAGCTGTCGGCCGCTGGTGGCGACTCGCAACAAACATTCCAAGCGACAATAGATTGACATGAGGATAATTTGATGGGTGCGCAGTCGGATCATTCAAACTTGATTAGCTTCGCGAACGAGGAACGGGCAGCAATTTCATCCCAACATTCGAATGGATTTCGCTTCGTCAGAATCGCAAAAGACAACAACAACACCAACGATATCAATGACGAGAATAACGACAGCATTGATGACGTTCCGGAAAATCGCTGGTTATTGCGAAAATTGGGAAAAAATTCATTGTCGATATTGAGATGATGCCTCAATTTGTTTCGTGATTGCAATAAACTGTATTTGCCGCAAAAACCGTTATGTCGCTTTGATGTATTTGGGTGTGGCAGACGCGACATTCGGGTGTTTGAACGGGGATTCGGGAATCGATACGATTGTACGTTAAAATGAATTGATGGTTGACAAGGTATTATCGAGCAATTCGCTTCGCGTTGCTGAATGAACGCGCGAGAATTTAATGGATTCATTGAATGGGATTCGCTGATGAAAGAGATTGCGATTATGTTCGCAGGCGATTGTCGATGGGATCGAAATGGATTCCTGGCGAGCGCTTGAGGAAACGCTTGTTCATTCATCTGGGTGGCGATAGACGATTCTCGCGATATTTCAACGAAATTATCTCCAAATTCAGCAAACAAATGATAAACGTCAAAAAAAAAAATTTAAAAAAATTTAACAGCACACACTCGAACGTAGATGAGCTCTCTCAGCCAATCAATCACCTGAATTGAGTTACCAATCGAATGGTGAGTATTAATTTCGCGTAATTTGAGGTCATTGATTATCTCATCCCGGAAAATTCAACTTTACATTGGCGTGAATTGATTAAAATTGATGAGATTTTAATCAGCCTCCCCCAACTCGCCGCCACACAAGCCAATGCGATCAATCGAAAAGGGTGAAAAGTCAATTGACGCAATTCAAACAAGCAAACACAAGCAAAGGACGAGGTGACCTTCAATTGAATCGCAAAGCAAACATTGTTCTTGTGAAAGCCTCTGAAAATGTTTCGGTGAATTATTGGACTTGTCGAAGCCCAGTCCCCCTCCCCTGAATGTGCTGCTGTGTTAATCGTTGCCCATTCAAATGTTAAATAAGTTTGTGAAAAACACCTGATGCTTTGAGGGCAATCATGTTTTTCGTCTGTTTGCAAAATGTTGAGATGCCTTTGATGGCAAATAAACAGACCGTCTTGTTCAACAAATCGACATGATTGTAAGTTGAAAATTTCAAAGATAACAAACGATGTTAGTTCAGTAAACAGCAGAGTTCCGCCCCGCCTCGTCTCAACGAGGTCATTTCGATTCAACTGGATGGCTTCGGTGCGGCGTCAAAGGGACGGTATCAATCCAACGAGAACAACAACCCATCCGTCCAATGTGATGTATGCAAACGCCACCGTTCGTTTGACAGCAAAGTTGTAATTTGAAAATGTTGGTTCGCAAATTTCAACGTTGCCGCTTGCACATTGAAACATAAATGTCATTTTGTTGAATTTTACCGGATGTCAGGATGCGGTCATGTAACGCGTCGCTCATCAAAATGTACAGAACACCAATGCATCCCACCGAAATCTCATTTCGGATTATAAACTCGGAGCCTCCGGCATGATTTTTGGTAATGCGATAACACCTCCGTACCGAATGTCACGCCATAAAACAATGAACATTGAATGTCGATCTCTCACCTGAGTATGCATTTCCATAATTCGGTTGACCGCCGGAATTGGTATGCAAATGGCCATCGGCCATCGTGTCATGTCTTGGTGTTGGATTAGCGCACCGGCAACGTGGACATATTCCGACATTTGGTCGATTACCGGATGACGGCGGCTGGGGCGGGGGTGCTGGTGGTGGTGAGGCGGATAGAGCCGGTGACACACAACCCGGTTGCGGACCTAACATCGCTTCGTTCATGTGAACAGTCTGGCTGGGATGCAATTGCTGGGACGATTGGTGTTTTTGCTGCTGCTGAGGTGGCTGCGACTGCTGCTGTTGCTGATGGCAATACGGTGTGTTGTTGACGAAACAATTGGAATTGGACTGGTTGGTGGCGGAGAGACGGGGACAGGTGGACCACCAGGAAGTGTTATTGTTGTAACAATAATAAGATTTATTATTCTTGCAGGTACAATATCGTCACAGATTCACATTTTGCTGATTGTGAAGTGGCTGGGTGTGTTGATTGTGAGAAATGGTGCTTGGCAAATAGGAATTGGAATTGGAATTGATACAATTTTTAATTGTATTTGCTTCGGTACAACTAGGCATTGTGGCCATGTTTTGATTGGGAAAACGTTGATTCCATTGATTGGTGCCGTTACAAGTGCAGTACATTTTGCAAACTGTTTCGATTTCGATCTTTTCCGCTTGTTCTACTTGGGGCTCGTTATTCTCCGTTTCTTCACTGGGTTTCCTTTTGTTTATTCGCTTCGTTCGTTTACCGTTTTCGTGTGATTTATTTTTGGCACTCAATTTCAGTTTGCTTATCGATTGTTACAGTTCGGTACACACACACACGCACGCACGTTATGCTATTCACTGTTTGGCGAATTCACCAATTTCAAAGCATCTCTCGCAGACTGTTGTTCAAACGATAGCTCCATATCTTTTCGTTGGTTGTCTCGTTCTTGCTCTGGAATTGAATAAAGAAAAGAGAAATTTATGTGAAATTTTTTCTTCTCAATTTTTTTCTCCCTAAAAATCATTCGGTTGAAAATTGGCAAATTTTATCGAAAATAAATTGACTAACTTTCACGATGACGCATTCAAATGAATTAAAATTTAATTAAAAACCAATTCCAGGAAATTAGCAGGGATGAAAAAAGACTCGATGATGATAAAAATCGAGAAAAAAACTCCTTGATGGACTTCTGTCGAAAGAGAGAAAGAGCAGCGACAAAAGATTTCGCTGGATCAAAAAACGATCAAAAAGATGCAGTGAACTCGAGCGTCTCGAGCTGAGCTCATCGAAACCCCATCGAACGCAATATCGATTGAGCGCATAGCTCCTTCGCATCGCATTACGAACAACAAATTGGCATCAATGACTCATTCAATTTGCGCTCATTTCGCTCTCACAGCTGCCATCGCACAGCGAACAAATCTCTCGCCGTGCCATAAATCACGTCGGGAATGAAACGACACGAATGAGATTCTCGTTTAAAAAAGCATTCACAGCGCATTTTATTTGCGAGGAAAATCATCAATTTCATCTTAAATTAAAATTGAAATGAAAATCGTTAATGTCATGTTGGACAATAAAAAGCGGCAAAAACGAAATTATTGTTTGCTTTGTTTGTGTTTTGTTTGCTGTTTGTTGTTCGCCGCGGCGAAAGAGTGTGGGAGAATGGCTTTGGCTGGAAACAATGCGGATGGAAACTAAATTGAAACGAAACAATTTCATTTAGCCCGTTTCGCCTGTTTCGCCCGTTTCGCCCGCCTCGCCCCATTCGCCATAATCTCAATGCATTGTTAGCGTGTTGCGATATTTCTGTAATCTTAGGTCAGTCGGAGCTGACAGACAATAATAACGATGGAAATGGAAACAATAATGCCAACACACAATTTATCCTTTTAATGGAATAAAAATTCCAGAAATGAAAGCACCACCATTTATCCGCTGTTTCATCCTCCAGCAAAGCCCCCTTTTCGCCTCTTCCGCCATTCATTTAATATTCGTTGTGTATGTGTGTGTGTGGCTCCTCAGGCAACACATCTACATACAATTTATTATCAACGTACGGCCGTGGTAATTATTTCGATTCCAACAAAAGCACAAAATGCCAGAAAAAAGAAAACAGTTATCATTTTTTATCTGCTGGAGGTTCGGTAGTTGGTGGTGGTTATGTGCGTTGCACATACAAGCTAGCAAGCGAGTGAGCGAGCAAACGGACAGAGTGATTAATGAAATGAGTCAGCTTTATCAATTTCCAGAAAGAATATTATTATATTTCACTTTTGGAAATCATTGCAAACGGTATATCTTTACGAAGCGGAAAATGCCAGGTGATCCGCCATAATTATGGCAAGAATGAATGGCGTCCGTTGAACTGAGAAATGTGATCCGAAGCGGATCCAAAATGATTGCTCGATGTAATTATCAGGGAATTAAATCATGCAGAATGCGGGATAATCAGCGGAATGTATTAGAGATGAGCTACTTGGTGGCGGATGCACCTCCCTCGCGCAATACAACCCGTTCAACGGGCGAAAATCTCTTTGGGATGCTGCATTGCAGCTCATTCGCGGAGATTAACTGTTTCGAGTCGATTTTTCATGCGATGTTCATTGCTAGAGCTAGAACGCTGGCTTGGCGTTTCTTAATCATCAAATGACGACCAACAGCAATCTTCCATTTTCCAGTTGAGATTCTCACTTTTCGGCGATTATCGAACGAAATGACAAGCTCATAGTTTTCTCTGATCTCATTCGACCGGACGGGGTTGTGAGGTCATGTAAACGACCAAAGTCTCCGCAAAATTGATAATTGCCATGGAAATGGTGTGGCAGTCTAATGAAAGAGGCCATTCCAGCAGATTGTCAAATGTGCTGTTTGGTGAACTTTTAACCCGGCAAATTGCTGTAGCATTTAATTTGAAAGTTTTCTGCTCAACGGCAATCAAGCTGAACGTTAGTTTGGATTCCATTGCCGTGCATGGAATTTGAAAACATCAATTTTGATGGAAAATTGGAAAGACGTTCCAGGAAAGTATACCTCAAGATCCGACTGAGTGTGTTCCAGTTGAGCGGATTTTCGTTGAAAACAAATTTTCTTTCGGTCGCCATTAAGTCCTTTCAGTCGTTTCAATTAATCATTTCGTTCCATCAACGCCATCGAAGTAATGGCCACATTAAGATGGGTCTGTGATGTGTGGCATTTGCTCGAGCTTTGAACGCAAACACAGAAATGAAACGAAACCAACACGTTTCATTAAAAAGCAAACATTAAAACATTGCCTTTCGTTTTCCCCCGTGCTAATGTTCGACTGCATTATTTCGATCAATTTTCGAAATGGCTTGCAGTGGAAACTGACGCTACACATTTTTGACGTATTTGAACGGAACACATTTCACAGCCGGATCGCATTTCGAAGAGCAAACATTTCAACGGGGCGAAAATGAAAACTGAAAAACTTTTCCATTTTAACACCGCTGATGGCAATCTGCACTTTAGTTGCTTTTCGGTTGGCTGTTTTGTGAGGGGGCGTTCTAGCGAGTGGGAAGTGTATCGAATATGAGATTCTGTGCCAAGGTGACGTGAACCATGAACGCGAAACACTCTTCAGAATGTTTGTACGAATCGCAGCGAATGCCTGAGATGTGTCGCTCCGACTGATTTCTCATCTTCACTAAATAAATGATGCCATTAAAACAAAAGCAATGTGTCAACGTCGCATTTACACCGCATGCACATCAAGTACTATCTCAGCGATGTCATTGCGTGTGCCCTTCGAGTGGCACCCAGTGAATTTGTGTCAGCCAAAGTTTGAGCGCGACTGATTAATGCGATGTGGAATCCAAGACGGATCTTCCGTTAAATTCATAATTTGAGCCGTCCAATAATCAATAATCACACGCCTTGCCGTCCGTCAAAGGGTTTCGAATTCGCCTCGTTGCTGTTTGCCAATCCTGAGCAAACACTTTAATCAATCCACAAACTGGTTGTGATTGTTTGCCTTGAAATCGAAGTAAACAAATTGCTTTGGAAATTTGAGGATCTTTCATCCGTTTTGATGCAGCTCATCGATAATGACAGAGAAACGGGAGACCTACTCGCTTTGTGGCGTCAAATTAATGAATTGAAATTCATGACTTTGAAATGAGGATTAAAGCTCCTCGTCATAAAATCTGTCGCTTTGACTTGGCTGGAAATATGTGAGATGTTTTGAGGTGGCTTTTTGAAAGTCACACAATTTGTAAGACAAAAGAAATGGTGGAACAAAGGGAGGGGCCGTCATTATTTATGGACGCTCATGCAGATGGCAATGCTGAATGAATTTACATAGAAAATTATGGCAAAAACTTTTGTGCAAATAGTTCAAGTACATGACCACAAGCATAACCATGACGATGTACTGCTAGTTCCACCCATCCTGTCCCCTCCACCTTCCTTCCCCCTCTGTCGCACAGATGACATTGAGCGCGAGTGCACCAAGTGCATTCCACTCATTCATTCCAATACAAAACTGGATTAAATTGTGCTCTGGAATTTATGCTGGTTTGAATCGTTCGGATGCAAGTCTTTGCGCGTTCCCGAAAAACGCAAAATGATAAATTTAATTTTCGGTCAAAATAAACATTTATTAGACGAAACATTGAAATGTGTTCCTTGCTGGTTGTCTTGCGTCTGCCATCCGTTCGCCCGCCGGGCCATTCCATTCGGATCATTCCGATAGCTTGACGATTTCCATACGATTCGGTTGATTGTGGACCGGGGGCGCATTGTCAACGTTCAGTTTGTCGTTTGTTTGTCGTTTGTGTGGCTTGTTTGCGCATTTGTTTGCTTTCATAAAATTTATCTCGTTCTTGATGTTCGGCTTCGAGTTGTTGGCTGCATCGCAAATGCCCCGCAACACCAACGAGTACCCGCCACGAATTTGTACACTTGCATTCGACACAGCACGAATTTATTGCTGATGCGAAAATGTGTCGCTGGAACGAATGCAAATAGTCGGTGATTGCTGGCCATTAGCGGCGGAACCAAAGCTTTCGGCGGATTAACTGCCCGAACTTCTGAATAGATAAACTTTCTGATTTATCGAATCATTTTTTTTTTGCCGTCGCGCGTCCGTGTGTGTGTGTGTCGTCCAAAGGAAAGCGATAACGGTACAAGGGGGATGACATTGACCTCACATTCAACGAGTCGAACGCAACCGACGAGAACGACATCGAAACGGTGGAAGGTTTGAAAATTAATTTCTAAAATGCCATTCGGAATTCCTGTTTGCAAAACATTTTTCAGAATATGTAATTTGTGTGGAGGAAAAAGTGGCCACCGCGTTTCGCCGCTGTGTGAATGTGACGTCGGTTTTTTCCCTGCAACAATGAAATTTATCGTCATCCGTTGCGACTTCTCGCCCAATGTGGCGACGCCGAATCGATTTTGCCGCAGATTCGCGTGCACGCCACGAGACAAAAACCATAATGCCATCGTGAATTATTAGTTTCTGGCTGAGTGCGAACTACCTGAGCGAATTGCCGCGAGCGTTAATCGAGGCCGTGTGTTGCCTGCTTCCAATTTGCACTTTCGCAATTAGCCGACAAACCAGAGTTTTTAGGTGAAAACTTTTGGCAATATCCGTTCGAGATTTGGCCCGCAGCCTCCAATTTCCCCATCAATGCCGCCACTTTCAATGTTGCGAAACGCCGTCGAATCCCATCAAATCATCACGACGTCCGCATCGAATCCTCGCCGGGCGAATCTTCTCATCATTTTCACAACATTTATTTTGATTTCATCAATTCCAGAGTGCTCTTCCCAGCGTATTTATTTAACCGCAAGCCAATCAGCCCAGCCAGCCAGTATAACGACTGCGTAACGCAAACTTTTCGCATCGTCAAACCCCAACAATCTCGAAAATACTATCCAAGTGCTTAATTGGAAATCCAAGCAAAAGTTATCCAATGAACGACCGCTCTCTTTGTAGTCCAAGTTGCGGTTTTTCAAATCGAATTTGCGCCGGTGATTGGAAACATTGAGTTCCGAACGAAGAATTCAAATGAAAACTTGACGAAGAAAGTTCTATGTGATTTTCCAACCGAAAATTGAAATTCATTGGCGGAAAATGGATGATGAAAACAAATGGCCGAAATCGACTGGCAGAAAGAGTGCATGCATCGTCTGTGTGCTGCTCTTTGTTGAACCGGAGATAGTGGGTGGTTTTTTTCGTTTCGTTCAGTTCCGGTTTTTTTCAGCTCAGCCGGGCTTTTCGAGCGGAACATCAAAGCGAAATATAAAACAGGTGCGGATTTTCACACGATTTTCCGCTAGCCCGTTTTTTTCACCTCCTGAAATGCGATGTGAAGCGCATCGTTGAATAAAGAGAAAAACGATGTGAAGATTAACAAATGGCTGTGCACTGCAAACGATGAGTAAACGGAAGGCACAGCCGTCGACAAACAACCGAAGCACTACTCATTCTGGTTTGGTGAAACGCAAATGCATCCAAAGTGCATCTCCCATTCGGTTAACCTGGCCGCCAGTCTGCCTGCTGGAACACTTCTATCGCTTAATGGGAAAGTGAAGACACATCGCTCGTTGGCCATAAATCGTCGACATCATTCAGAAGGAATGAATAATAAATGCTTTGATAGTGTTTTGGCATCAGCTCATGTTGATTGGTTGTGCTTACACGGTAATATGCCACATTACCGGAATGACTTTAATAATTACCTCACATAAATTATGAACTAGCGCCGACATTGGCGCAAATGGCTTGAATCAACATTGCGATTGCGAGGAAGCGTCCGCAAAAACCATGAAACAGACCGAACGGGGGGAGAAAAAAACCAAGCAATTGTGATTTATAGTGAAACGGAGAAGGTAAATTGCTTTAGCATCTGCCACATGGCCACACACACGCATACGCGCGACCATCGACGAGCGAAAGTGAGCCCGGGCCGTGCGGCGACAGCGACCAGTGTACTGGCAAAAGACGTCGCGTTCCAACCAGAAGTAGATAAGATAATCGTCATATTGCCCCATAAAATTATTATTATTGGCATCGAAAAATGAACATTGCTCTAATTGGCAGTCGGCCAGAAACTGAATGAAACGAAAATGACAAAGAAAACGAAAATGAAGCAAACCAAGTGACCGGGGGGGATGTGTGCGCGTGCATGTTTTCCATCAATGACCATACCGACTTGTCAGTGGCAAACGGACGAAAAACAACAACGAGCCAAACACCCATTTCGCCATTGGTCATGTGTTTTATTCGATTATTGTTATTGCTTTTGTTCCCATTGAGTTTGATTTCGAAGAGCACATTCAGTTTGGCTGAACGGAGCGCATACGAGCCGGGTGGAACGAGTAAAGCGAGTAATGTATTCAGCCAAAGCACAGATCGGTCTGCTGTGGATGTGTGTGGTGAATAACAGTTGGAGCAATGAACAATGAATGGAAATGAGGAAAAATTCAAATGGCCCGAAATATCCCATCGAACATCAGAATTAGGTTTTTCTTCTGTTCTTCCTGCTCCCAGTCCCCGCCTCCATTTCGCATGAATAACGGCATTCATATATGTGCTCTTGACTTATTTTCCACTGAACCGTTTCGGCGACGTCGGATTAAAGTCAGTTATCTGTGGAATTGTCCATGGTTGGCGTCGAAGTGGGAGGGAAAGCCTCATCAATTCCGATGATAAAGAGTTTTTAATTTTCGTTTCGGAACAAATGTCGTCGTTGACCAGAATCCATTATGGTTCTGGGATCTGTGATTCGCTGAATAAATCATATCAACTATCGATTTGTTTGCGAATGGCGTCGCATCTCCACGGCCAAGCAGCTTCGAGGCGGTGTTTGCGTTATGAATTGAATGTTTTCGTCTTTCGGCTGAATGGCCATGAATAAGTGATACAGTCGATGGGACAGCCGCCACCAGAATGACCTGCTGCTGAAGTTGGTTCTGAAGCCGTGATTAAATATTGCTGACGAGTCGTCGTTTTATTAACGTAATCAGAAATCATAAATAATTACGCGGAAATTTCGTCATGATTTCGTTTTGGCAGCGAGTGCTTTCGGTGGAAAGCAGAGCGAAACGATGGGATATGCGAAACGAGCCTCATCGAAAATTATACACTTAATGTGATCTGTCCTCTCGTTTCGATAATTTTCTGGCCCGAAAAAAGCAAAGGGAAACGTTACGAAAAATTAAATAATAATCAAATGTAAATGCCGAGCACCGCCCATGAGGCGAATCGCATCGGAACTGGTGCCCGTTAATTAAACAGCAGATATTCAAATTTGATTTTCTTCTTTTCGCTGCTTTCAACCGTTCGCTTCGCAGCACACCTGCAGCACTCACGATTGCGCCAATTATTATTTCTCGTTCGGTTGATATCTCAACATTGCTTATCGTTCGGTTTCCACATGCCACTCATTCATGGTTGCGTCGTCGTCGTCGTTGTCGCTGTGCTTGTGTGTGAGTGCGTTCAAGTGCGTAGCGCGTCTGTTTGCGACACAATTATCAACAGACGATGTTATTTTACAATTGAATTATTATACGCGTTTTGCTGAATCAGTTCTCCATCTCCATCGTCATCTCCATCTTCATCTTCATCTTCATCTCCATTCATATCATTAATTCGTGATTCAGAGTGTTGGAACATTTTCCATTTTTATGTCTATTTTAATTAAACGCTTCTCTCCCAGTGGGGCATGTTCTCGACATGAGCCCCAGCCCAAAGACATCGAAATGGCAACCACGTTCACCCGAAATTCGATCCATTGTCTTTGCGGAAGACACATTGCTTGCCATCGCAGTTCGCTTTGACACTTTGATATTTTCCATTTTCATTGTCAGTCAGTTGATTCTGCCCGAAATATATCAATTAAATGTGTCGCACAATCAGCACAATAACATGTGATTTCCCATCATTTGCCCGCACCGCTGCGTCCCGTTCCACTTCCGGGTGTCGAATTGACGAACGATTTTTTTTTTCTTTTCGTTTTGTTTTTGCTTTTGTTTCTCGTTCTAATTTTGCGTAAAAGTTTACTCTAATCGTTGTTCGAATCGTCGGTTTCGTCAGCAGCCGATTCGTCGATGATTCCCGAGGTGAAGTCTGTTGTGTCGCCCGCAATTCTCTTGGAGCATTGTTCCAAGCGAACGCTTCCGTTGCGAGTCGACTCGAACAATCGACTTGTCTTTCCCGTCATTTCAGAACGATTTCGAATCTTTTGTTTGTCGCTTTTCGAAAATTGCTTGTCGTCTGCGGCATTCGGTTCTTATCGGTGTCTTGAATGTGGCTTCATTTGCCCGGGCAGTCGCCCGCAACCCTCATCAGATTGATGATCTGGCGAAATATGAAAACAGTTTTTTTCGTTTTTTGTGTGGAAAATTGTAAATTTTCTTTCATCAGTTTTCTCATCAACTTTTGACTGAACGCCTGAACGATATTTCACCGCAAGCGACCGGAGTTGAGGAGATGAACGAGCGAGCAGAAATTGTATCAAAACACAGTCGCTCGTAATCATTGCTCAGCATCAGCTTCAGTTCACATTAATATCTGTCAGAATTGCCGTAGACCGCAATATATCATTTCATTCACACGTAAATATTAGTATTGTGCACA
>JANSTV010021557.1:0-16132 GCA_027564135.1 Lestremia cinerea
TTCAGTCACTTTAGCCAATTTGAATTTCAAATCACATCTGTTCCGAGCACATTCACTCATTAATGTTCGTCGATTTTCACCAAACACCAGCGCATTTGCGTACGTTTCTCACTTGCTGTTTATCGTATTTGAACTAACTTCCAAGCTCCTTAATTGCATTCGTTGCAAATTTTTTGTTTTTTTTTTTTCGTTTTTGTATCGTTGTTATTTCAAAAATAAAATGTTGTTTGAAGTTCCTGGGAAATGCTCTCAATCTCTGAGACTTGCACAATATTCAAAACGCACAAGCTATTCGATCACATCGTGAACATCGTTACGTCTGAAAGCTGCTTAGAGAACGATTTTCGAGAAGTTGGAAGTTGGTGCACGTTGCTGACTCGTCAACCACTTGTGTTGAACTGAAAACATTCGAAACGAGTTTACCGGTCGACCAAATGGAGAAAGACGCGTTTCATGCGGGGATATGCCGTTTGTCTCTTTTGCTCATCGGTGTTTTTCTTGAGCTCATAACCACGTGGGAAATGCTCCTCCTCTCGTGTTTACATTTGAACGTTGCGGTATTTTGTGTGCCTTCAGGAGTGTTTGGCCGTTGCGCATGCGCTATTTATAGATCTTCTCCTGCCGCGTTTCTCCAGTGCATCGGTTGTAGAGGCGTTCATGTCACACAGTGTGATGCGAGAAGGTAAACATTTGAGGGGATTCATGTGAAAGATATCATACAAAAACATCGAATGGTCTTGAGTGACGCATGTCCCCTTGCAAAAGAACTGATATCGGCAATGGTGACGCGAGTTTCATTCATACATATTTCGATTTTTCTGTATGTTTCCTCTATTTTGATCTTGGCTTACCTGATTTTGATTTTCAATCGGTTTCGCGAAGAGCATTTGCTGGAATTGTTAAGTTTTTTTTTTCGAAATTCCATTTAAAATTTAAGATATTTTCTTCAGATGCGTTAAAGTTCGATGCGTTGCAAAGACGAGCTGAACATTTTACGACCCACTACCAAAAGAAAAAAAAGAGAAGTAAGTGAGGTCATCCGTTCCAGGAGTCGATGGAGATAAAGCGAAAAAAGGATCGAAACTTTGACGTCTACGATTTACCAAGCGGTCAGCGGGTATTTCAGACGATTCACAACGATTTGATTTTGCGTTTGGTCAATTGAATCAGCGTACAAGTGTACGAATTGCGGCACTGATTGATAATCCACCACCGTTAGGCAAATGGGCTGCATTTAAAGAGATGATTCTCAAGCAGTTTGGTGAGTCTGAGTCAGTACGCATCCAGAAGCTTTGTCAATCGTGTCAATTAGGGGATCAGAAACCTTCGTTGTTTTTATACAACACTAGTGGGGTAACCCGCCAAATTGGCGGGGAAAAAACAACGAAGAAAATGCATTTTTTTTTGTTTTTCAAAGCTCCCAAGTTTCAAGATTAATTTTCGCTTGTGACAAATGTGCCAGCTCTATTCCGTTGTGAGGGCGTCAATCGAAGCAAACCTAGCGAGCCGTCAGATATTGATGAAGAATTTGGCACTGGACGTACGCACTTGAATACGTTCAATGCCAATTTCTCGTCTGATCAGTACGTCGTTTGGCGGTCAGATTTTCTTTTGGTTGATGCTGATTGGGGAACCTAAAAATTGATAAAAAAGCTAAACACATTTCTTGAAATGAACGGTTGAAAATTTATTGGGGAAATGCGTCAGCTTGCAACAAAAAACGTTTTAACAAATCTACTCTATTCTCTCGGGATTTAAAAATGATGGCCAATTTTGTGTTGTAGTTATTCTCTTCTCTTCTTATCTTCTCGGCTTTTCTTCCAGGCTTCTTTCCTCTTGGGGTTGGCTGGGCTGTTGTTGTTATTTTTGAGGGAGCCTACCATGGCTGGGTTTGAAAGATATTTCAGTGGCGATTCATGCTGGTCGCAAAACATTTTCGTTGCGTTGAAACGCTCAACTAAATTCTGCTGGGGCTGCTCCATCGATGAACAAAATGGCCCAAATATCATTCGTTTCATTTGGTTCTACATCGAAATCATTGACAGAAACGACTTTGACGTTTCATTCTCGTGAGGAAATCAAAACATTAACTTGTTTCATTGAGATTCTTGTGTGATTTTGTGTCAAACAAAATGATTTCCCGTCAACTCTTCTCTGGAAGACTGTTTGTGAGTATCCAGTTGGACGAATTCAATCCCCGATTGTCGAATTCTTCT
Source organism: Lestremia cinerea (assembly GCA_027564135.1). Taxonomy (NCBI): domain Eukaryota; kingdom Metazoa; phylum Arthropoda; class Insecta; order Diptera; family Cecidomyiidae; genus Lestremia; species Lestremia cinerea. Next base: position 2,217 of record JANSTV010021557.1, read on the forward strand.
AAATTCTGATGAATTGTCACAGGCGCATTCGATTGCATAATGACATTTCCTCTTTGCTTTGAAACAGGCTTTGGGTTTCGGAAGGAGTGCAGTTGTTCAAAGATGCAACACGACATTCGAGGGTGGTCGTCAGCCACCACTGAAAGACAACGAAGATGAAATCGTCCACCTGGATGACAGAGAAGACATCAGAATCCCAGAATATCCCGTCCGTGTCGATGAACCATTGGAGAAGCGGCGGCAGAGGTGAGAACCTTCCGAAATGCAACGCAATTGCATAGCAACTCATGCGCTTCTTCTATTTTTAGACTTCTTTACCAATCACGCAAACGTGGCATGCTCGAAAATGATTTGCTGTTGAGCACATTTGCGTCAAAGTATTTGAAAACAATGTCGGAGAAAGAGATCGAGCAATATGACCATTTGATCAATCGACCGTCCAACGATTGGGACATTTATTATTGGGCCACCAACACAAAGCCAACACCACCAGAATTCGAGAATGACATGATGGTTCGGTTTCGGAAGCACGTCAAGAACGAGAACAAAGAGAAGCGTCTGAGAATGCCCGACTTGGATTAGATTGACTGGGATACTGGGAGATGGATGCAGTTAAAAATAAACAGTTTTTGTTTTGTTGAAATTATTTACAGCGTTTCATTCACCTCAGCAACGTTCGAACACTTTGTACAGATTTGACAAGCTTGCGATTTGCAGAAAGGACTTGTTGGACATGAAGCTCGTCGGTGGCAGCAAATACTGCTTCAAGGCGATGTACAAGACATGCTCGATCGTCCACTTCCATTCGTCCTCGCTCAGAGACTGCGGAATGTATGAGTAAAACGTTGCCGTTTCACGGCTAAGCGAGGCGAAGCATTCCTTCTCCTGGTCCCAATTCACTTCAGTTGCCAGGCGCAGCACGTACATTGGAAGCCCGCATATCGGCGGCTTATGATTTTCTGCAAGAGAAGCAATGTGAATTTAGAGCTCAAGCTGTGCTCCTCGCAGCCTTGGACTCACCAAGCAAATATGGCAGAGATTGTATGAAACCATCCTCGGAAATATTCAGGCCAAAGTATTCTCTCAAAATGCACGATTTCTCGACCAAAATATCTTGAATGCGCTCAGCAAGCTCCTCGATAGGACCATCTTCGGGTGTCCAACCGCTTTCCTCGCTTTGCAGCGCCAGTTTGGCCAGTTCTTGTATCGAAAGAGGCGGCTCGAAAGTAATTTGCTCGAAATTTTCGAAATCGTAGAGAAGAATTTGATAGAAGAGCTCCTCACTGGAAATTTTGCATCGAGTCATTTCGTGATGCTTTCAGTCAAGTCGAAGCAAGGCGGCATTACCTGAGATTCTGAATGTTGAACATGTACAAGCTCTTGTCGTGCTGGAGCAATGCCAGTTCCGTGTTGATGCTGCCCACAAACATGGAATCGCTCAAGAGCTTCCGGAGGCCGATGTGGCAATTGTCTTCGATGCGTTTGCGCAACTGCAGAATGCTCGTCAGTTTTGTTTGTCTGAAAAATATCGAGGGGCTCGATCAAATAAGTAATTGCGATCGTTTCGGTGGTCTCTGTACTTTCGTGAAACTTCGTCCCCGAAGCGTCTGGTGCGCAGTGAGTTTTGCGTCGGTGCGATTCCAATGCTGTTGTCGGTTATGTCCGGACCTGGAAAGGTCCGTATCAGCGTGCTGTTCCCAAAGAACTTCTCCAATTTTTGTTCTTTCGTGTCCGCTCGAATGATGTTTTTCGCCTGGACGGTTTTCTCCTGGGACAAACTCGACTCAGTCTTGACTTGAATGGATGCGTCGAAATCTGGCTCCACAGCACCTGGCAACAGTTGCTGAGTGTAGAATGTTCGGGTGTCTTTTCTGCCCAAAAGTTTCTTCTCAAAAACGCCTTTGATTCGCTCGATGATTTCGTCCTCGTGAAGAAAATTCACCTCGTGCTTGGTGGGATGAACATTCACGTCCACATTGGTCGGTTCAATCTCCAAGCTGACGTAAACAAATGGATGTGTGCCTTTGGGCAGGTAAGTCCCATAAACCTCGTCGATGGAGGCTTTTAAATCTACGAAAAATCGATTGCGGTTTATTCCATTCCATTTCGAAGCGCATCTAAGCCAATCAAACTCACTTGCGGACTCCACCAAACGATGATTGATGAACAGCAGACACACACCCTTCTTTGACGAATATTTAACACTCGATGCAATGGCCTTCATCTTAAACTGCAACTGAACATCGTCCAGCTCCATCTCGATGAGCTCCTTCGCCACCTCGTTCCCATAAATCACCTTAATGTTGCCAATTTGCGTGGACTTTTGTGGCGTCCGCAGTGAATTGTTCTCCCCCAGTTTCTTCAAAGTGAATCCGACTGACGCATTGTGAATAGCGTACTTGCTGACAACATCGGAAATGCGATGAAACTCCTCGCTGGCTGATTTGTAGATTTGCGTTCGTTGAGGAATGTTGTAGAAGAGGTCTTCAACGGTTATGATCGTGCCTTGGTTGCCAGCACATGATTTTAGGTCCCCTTTGAGGATGCCATCTTGATACGAGGCTCTGAAGAGTCGAAAAAAGATGAACCTTTGCCCATCAATAGCTATTTGCATCTCGGTCTTACTTGCTGGCACAAACATCATTAGCTGTTTTTGTCTGAATCGTCAAGTGAGCGATGTGGCTTATGCTGGCCAATGCTTCACCGCGAAAGCCATAAGTCGAAATCGACGTCAAATCCTCGAATGCCTTCAGTTTGGAGGTCGTGAAACGTTCACACACAATGCTCAAGTCGTCTCGTCGAATGCCAGTACCATTGTCCTGAATCTGTAGGAAGGAAGTGGAAGTTCACTGAGTCGCCTTCCATTCGCACCGACATCGAACTGACCTGCAGAAATTTCATTCCTCCGTTTTTTACAGTCACTTGAATCAAAGTCGATTTGGCGTCCAAACTGTTCTCGATCATTTCCTTCAGTGCGTTGGCTGGTCGACGAATGATTTCGCCGGCTGCTATGCGATTGACAACCGCCTCGTCGAGCTTTTTTATGAAGCCTGGTTCCATTTCGGACACCATCCCTATATTTTAATTAAATTTATCGCAATTCTCGACGATGTTTCTTGACCGCGAATTTTCAATCGTCTTTGACATCGCTTCTAGATATTTTCAGTTCAGTGGACTTGGTCGCTCCACTTGAGCGGGATGATTTATGAATGGCGCGAGTGGAGGTGACTTTTACTTGTATTCAGATGGACGCGAAAAAGTCGCTCCGTCGGAAATTCTGCTTTTAATTCAGACCAAATGAAATGGATATTTTCCCTGTGCTTTTTATTGTTGTTGTTGTTGTACGATATTGTTGAATTACTACTACTTACAAATTTCCGAAGCGGAACTGATTATCTACTAAACTGCATGACTGGAGATAGGTGGAAGGGAGGACGGGGGGGGGGGGGGGGGGGGGGTGGGGGGGGTGAAAGATACTGCTTGATGGAAAAAGTGCGGTTGAAATCCTTTGAATGGATCATCTGCAGGGTGGGCGGTGCGGTTGTTCATCTTCTTTTGGAAACAAACTCAAGTGCAATACATCAACCACTTTTCACACGAATCAGAAGACAAACAAAATAACAAAAGATTTAACGAAAATTTGGCTGATGGCAAATGAATACGTGGAACAAAGCCCAACAACATTATCAAGTGGCTTTTGATGTTTACAAACTCGACAATTAAAAGCGAAAGCTTACCGAAATTTGTCTGCTACAGGCGTTCTGATATTGACACCGTTCCGTTTTTTTACCGAGCGTATCAAACATTGCTGTTCACATTGTCGGTATCGCTAGGCGGCTCGGATGAAGGCTTTATTGTTTTTAGCAGTACACATTGACGTAAACGGTTTTTTTTTTGTCATCGATCATGCTAATGGTCGTGATGATGACGGTCGCCAATGGAAAACTAATTATAAATACAATACACATTTATCGTAGCTTTGTATCATCAAATATTCCTTCAAATGGCCTCACCAGTGTTTGCATGGGCACACCTAACTCATTTGTCTAAATGACAGAAGACCACAACCAGCAACAGCAACGGCCATTCCCACGTGCTGCAAAAGGACATATCATCCGGATTCTTGTCGTGGACCAGATACGAGAGCCGTCGTGAGCCATTCATACGTAGGCGTCCATTCATGATACAGCCAATCCATCACATCAACTCTCCGGCGATGATCAAAGCCTTGTTACCTTTTTCGACGAAGTAAAGCGATTTTAGGCTCATAATGAGCTATTCATTGTTCTTCAATCATTCAGAAAGATTCTGATTAATGCTTCGATGTTGGCCGACAGCCTTCGTTCGAGAGCGAATGACCGCCATTAGGTCTAGGTATTGATTTACTTCTTGGAAGCAACTCGCTTGGGATCCTGCAGCTAATAAACCAGTCCATAGCAGACAGAAACCGTCCCAATTATTGAGCCCTCACTGCATTTGCAATTGATATTGCGTTCTTCCGGAGAGTCGAAAATTGATCTTCTGTGCCCCAAACGCTTTTTAAAATTTGGCGCATGATATTTTGTTGGAACTTTGATTGAACGAAATGTATCGAATTTCCCCAGAAAATCGAATTAAATTCGCATTTAAATGTCGTGAAAACCATTTTCGAAATGAGAAACTCGAAACAAAGAAGTTTGACTGGGATTCGTGATTCGAAGTCGTCTCGAGGCTTTGGGGTTGGACGAAACGTCGAAAATTTGTGTTGATTGCTGACCGAAAATTTCGAAACTATTGTTTCCCACAAGAGTTTCCATGTCATTCTATTCGAAACAATGAAACTCACTATTTTCCGCGTGGAAAATTATGAAAACTTCTCCGCTGTCATCTGCAGACGAATGTTTCTCTATTTTCCGTCCAACCATGAACCCTCATTGCACCATTCACAGACAGCTCAATATCCGACTCGACTGTTGATTTTCCTTCCATTCATTTGAGAGCGTTATATCAATGACCTGTCACTGCAACAAGCCGCCACATAGAAACCATACTTGTTCTGTATTAATTCAGATTTTTTTTATTGAGTTGTTTAATCACAGATGGGATTCGTTTCGAAAAGCATCTGCGAGTTCGACATTTCATTCAATTTGATTGTACATGTCAGCCGGCGTATCAGCCAAGAATGTTTACAATTTGATGGTCCACTTGGGGTTGACAGTGATGACTTTGGTGATCTTGACGGTTGGATTCTCGTTGATTGTTTCCTGGATGCTGGAAATTACAGCTGCACTGTCTCCGCCGATGTTTTCCTGTTTCGAAAAAGGCAGTGTTAACGATTGCCGAATGTCTGCGATGAACAGAGTACTTACGAGAACATCAGCCAACAAATTGATGAATTGTTTCTTGCTGGAGTATTTCAAGCTCTCGAGGTAGGCAACGATGCTTTCTGGGACACGAGTCACTTCACTGATTGGGGTGGTAATGAGTTCAACTGATGGAGATTTGACATCGCTGACGGCAAGTTTGACGGTTGAAACGGCATTGCCGAACAAGCGGATCAAAGCGTTTTGAATATTTTCGAGGAATTCACGAGCTTGGTCAATTTCAAGAGGTTTCTGAGAAAATAAGTGCGAATTGATTGACAAAATCATCGAGAGAAAACGCATTTGATACTCACCAGAACTTGAGCAATCACACGGATGAACTCTGGACGGTTGGTGCGAATCTTACGGACAAGATAATCATGAGCATCAGAATAGCTGGTGATTGTGCTGACGTGGTGGTGGGTGTCTTCGGAGAGTTTCACTTCAATGACGGCAAGAACATCATGGGCTTCAGCTTGGCTAAGGTTTTTCTGAAAAGAGAGATTTCCCGATAAATTTCCTCGCTCTCGGATCCAATCTGAAGACTGAGAGCACTTACCAAAAGGAAAGCAACGAATTTGACGAGTTCAGTATGGTTGTAGTGGTAAAGCTTAACGAAGAATTCCTCAGCTTCATCAATGCTTGCTACTGTTTCTTGAGTCCAAATCATGTTGCTTTGGCTGCCTTCGAAGTGATCCTTATGCATCAATTGGTGGACGACGCTGAGAAGACCACGAGCCTCGTACAAATTCAGCATTCTCAAATCCTTGGCGATGATGTAAACCATTTGTTCGCGTTCTTTGTTCAACAAGTCCAAGAAATAGCTCTTGATTTTGTCTGGAACCGATGACAGTTGCATGTAACGCATTGAGCCGGAGGCTGGCTTAGAATCGGTGTAGATCTCTTCTTCGACCAGTTTGTAAGACAGATTCTCGATAATTCCTTGAGCGGAGCTCTTTTCAACGTTTCGCTGCAAGGAAATTAGGATTCATTGTCATTTGAGGTTAGGGAACAGGCAAGAGGCGGAGACTCACCATGAGGTAGGCGAAGAAGCAGATGAATTCACCGCGGTCGTTCAACAGAAGATTGTACAAGAATGCTTCAGCTTCTGGCAATGTCTCAACATGTTCGATGGTCCATTCCATGGAACCCAATTTGTGGGGCCACAGCATTCCGCGACCGTGCACGAAATCTTCGAGCTCAGCCAAAACACCGCGAATGGCGTATTTGGGGACGGTTTTCTGTAAATGACGTGCTGTCAGTTGAAGTCTGGTCACTGGGGCAGATTTCTAGAAAAAACTTACCAGTACATGGCTGAACAATTCAACGAATTTCTGTTTGTCGGAACGAATGTAGTTCAAGTACCAGGCGCGAACTCCTTCTGGAACGGTTGTGATGTGGTCGGTTTCAATGTTTGGAATGACACGAGTGTAGCCGAGCTCAGATTGATTCTCCAAACTCCAGTGGATATTGCGGAGGGTTTGTTGAGCTTCAACGACGTTGCTATCTCTCTGCAAATGAATTTTGAATTTAGTTGACGAGCACGACTTTGAAAGCCAAACCAATACTCACGAGAACGTAGGCCAGCAAATTAACGAATTCTGGTTTGTTGATGAGCACCAAGTTAGCGAAGAAAACCTCGGCTTCTTGAACAGATTGGATGTCCCGGATGGTCCAGGTGGCGATCATGTGATGGTGTGGATCTGCGACGTAGTTCTTGGCCAAAAGTTCTTCGGCGGCATCGAGCATACCGCGAGCCTGATATGGGCTGATGTTTCTCTGTTGAAAAAAAAATTAGGTTGGAAAGCCGATTTGGGATTTGGTTTGCGAAAACATACCAAAACGCGGACGAGCAAATTGTTGAATTCGATTTTGTTGACGCGAGCGTAGCCAACGAACCATGAACGAATCTTCTCTGGAACGGAAGTCAGCTCTCGGGTTTCATAATCGACGGTCAATGGAATATCCTTGCCCATTTCATGGATAAGTTTCTCTTCAAGGGCCTTGAAGAAGTACCGAACTTTGTTCACGTTGATGTCACGCTGAAATTGAACGGACCGCGTGTTAAATCTTTTACTTTGGATAGGTTCACTTTTGCACACTTACGATGAGGAACGAGGCGAAACGGATGAATTCTTCGCGGTCAGTGCTGAGCAAGTTGATGAAGAATTTCTCAACGCATTCAATGGTGTCGAGCTGTTCGACGTCCCATCGGAGTGTCACAGTGTTGTCAGCTTGGTTGATGTCGGTCATGACGTGTTGTTTCAAGGTTTGGATCATACCGCGGACTTCGTAGAAGTTCATGGTTTTCTGAAAACGAAAATTTCAGATGAGCATTCCTGTACAGCATTTTGTTTGAGAGAAACTTACGAAAACTCGAACGATCATGTTGACGAATTTTTGGTAATCGTTGAACAGCAAGTAAGCGATTTTGTCACGAATTTTTTCTGGAGCTGATGGGGTGTGCTTGAGGAAACTGAGAACTGTTTGCGTAGCAACTGGTTTGTTGAGCTCATGTGAAGCCCATGGTTGTTGTTGGCTCATTTGTTGGCTTTGTGGCCACCACGTTTGTGGGTATTGTTGACCGGCTGTCCACCATGGTCTGAGTGGGGAAACTTGTTGACCGGCTGTCCACCATTGGGCTGGCTGAGCGTATTGTTGTCCTTGCAACATCCACTGGGCTTGCTGATAGGCTTGTTGTTCTTGCAACATCCACTGGGCTTCCTGATAATAGGCTTGTTGTCCTTGTGGCATCCACTGGGATGGCTGTGCCATCTGTTGTCCAGGGAATGAACCGTATTGGCTTGAAGCTCTCATTTGGGGATAGGTTTGAACACCGACTGGCCACCATTGGCCATTCATCGTCTTTTGTGTTGGGTAAACATCAACCACGCAATTCAAATCGTCTTGAACCAAAATGAGGAATCCTTGGGCTTTTTTGACACTGACGTTTTTCTGTAATGCAAGGTTCAATGCCGTTAAAATTTGTCCAGCAGAAACCAGGAGAAGTGGTGAGGACTTACCAAGATGTATGTCATGACTCGGATGAATTCATTGCGGTTCGTGAAGAACAGGTTCGAGAGGAAAGCGTAACCTTCTTCAGTTGAACGGATTTCCTTCAGATTCCACGAGATCGTGCCAATGGTTGAGATCGGAAGTCTGATTTCTTCCTTGTTCAAGATATCTTCAGCGGATTTGATCAGGCCATAGGCTTCGAAGGGGCTGACTTTACGCTAAAATAATTATTTGTCCATTAGATAACAGCCTCTTCTAATAAAGACGGGAAAAACATACGAGAACTTGAGCAACCATTCGCGAGAATCGGATTGGATTTCTTTGCATCAACTTGAAATACCAAGCACGGATCGGTTCTGGCACGCTGGTGGTGATTTCCTTGACGACTTCTGTTTTGTGAACGCTGATCCATTCCTTGACTAAGGTTTCCTTGATTTCGTGGAGGATCTGAAGAGCTTCTGGTGTTTCAAGTTTACGCTACGAAAAAAATAAAAATGCTATAAAATTAGCCCGAATGCTCTGCCATAATGCTTCTGAAACTCACCAGACCATCAGCAGCGAAAAGAACGAATTCCTTGATATGGCTTTGAATCGAGTGCATTAAGAAATGCTCCAAATCAGCAGCATCCTTGATTTCATCGACCTTCCATTTCATTTTCAAAGCAGCATTGGACAGAACAACGGAGTCCTTAACCATCAGCTTCTTGATTGCCTCAATTAAGCCATCGGCTTCATAGTATCCTTTGGTTCTCTGCAACGATTTATTGCGTTTTTCACTAATTGCCTTCTTCGAGTCAACTTTGTGAGATCCAACTTACCAGCACTTTGACAGCCATTTTGATGAATTCCGGCTTGTGACCGTTCACATAGGTCACGAACCAATTGCGAATGCTCTCCGGAGTCTCCGAGAATTCATTATCGTATTCAGTTGCAAGCAATTCTGGAGCCAAACGTTGCTCAAGATTGTCAACGATCATACGGGATTTTTCGGCAGGTAATTGTCGCAGAACATACGATACAACACGAATGAAATCGCTCTCATGGTCGCGGAACAAATGCTCAAGGTATTTTTCAGCTTCGATGAAGTTTGGGATCTCATTATCTTGACCCTTGACGATGTCGATCACACCTCCAGCGGTTTCGACGACATTAGCGAGGAGCTTGCTGTACGAATTCTGGATGCTGGTGAGAACACCACGGGCATCGACTTGAGGTGGAGTTTCGGCTTTCTGTAGAGCAGATAGGAATTGTATTGAAATGATTTCTCGAACTCAAAATGAATAATTGAACTTACAATAACTTTGGTCAACAAATTAATGAATTCCGGTTGGTCGTTCTCAGCCAAGTCTAGCAAGTAGGTCTTGGCATTCTTCGTGGAGTACTTGTTCAGATATTCGTCTCCATCGTGGCGGTTTGGATGTGGCAGCACCAAAGCCGATGAGAGCTATTACACAAATGATAAAATAGAAAATTATTTTCAAACAAATTCGCAAAAATACCATCGAAATATCTCACCTGGAGCAAGCACAAGGCTACAATCGCTAATGTTAATTTGGCCATTATTCGCACAATTTGAATGATAGTCGACTGACTAAAATTGTTGAATGTACCGTTTCTGAAATGCCGGCCGGTATTTAAACATTTCATTTCGCCCGGTCAGCCCGCAGGATACCGATTCACCTTATCGTTCGTGGAGCTTATCGTTGCAACATGATTCGCAAAGTGTATCGTCGGGTCAAAACAATGTATTTGCGGATGTATCACAAACAGCAACGATCATCAGTTGGAAACGAGAAAACAAAAACAAAATTGTATGTCAAATGAATTCTCATCGTTTGACCTAGCCAATTAGTCTGGACGCAATGATAATAGTAGTCATGCCAAGAAGTGAATCAAAACCAAAGCCGTTGTGAACGAAATGGACTCGATGGCGCCGTACCTTTGCATTATTCATCGAGTCAAATGGCTACGAAAGTTCGCTTCGGAGCAGCATATTGTCATCCATCATGTGAAAATGTCAGACTCGACCATTCATTCAAATCGGATTGCGACGCATGCAAATGATGGGACACTTCATCATTGTCCACCCAGTCAATTGGTGAAAATCACTGGCCGACAACAATTTGCTCGGTTTCTGCACCTAATAGTCACTTTCCCTCTGAGTGCTCGTGGCCTTTTCATTAATTTAATGAAGTTTTTTGTTTTGTTTGATTCGTCTTTTTCTTCTGAAATAAATAACGAAAAAAATGCATAATTTTTCAAAATTCCCTATCGCCCACGAATCAGAGGTCACCGATGACAGAATCGGCGTGAAATATAAAAATAATTTTATAAATAAAACTCGGGCGCACAAATCGCATAACGGCCGATATCGCCTACATTGTTTATGCCCATCCGCTAATCTATGCTTCGATAACGTCATTTTGACTGCCGGCGTTGACTCGCTGTGCAACACAGCCAGTGGTGCACGTACTGGTGATTCGATAAGGATACAATGTTTTGTTTCAGATTTGATAGGCCAGGCGAGGAATCAAATCGAACGTGTTTTCGCATGATGCAACCGAAAGATATTCTTAGCGCAAAGATAATGCACGAATCGATTGCCGGGTTGCTGTTCCTTCGCAACATTTTGCGAGATTAGCGCCACGAAAGTCGTTCCACAGTGGTGCATCTTTCAACACCAGCTCACTCATTTCGTTTGGCAGCTTCGCCTACGCGGTTCATGCAAAGCCATCGGAATAGGAATAGCGTAGAATCAGTTGATGGGAGACACTTCGGGAAAATGGTTCCGTTATTTGTTTGCTCTGCAGCAAGAGCCGTTGTGATTGACATTTGGAGAAGACTTTTGCGAATAGTTTTCCCGTTCGATGTAGCTGAGTTTGACACTTTCCAACCACACTTGTCCTCGAGTAGTTGTTTTTGAAACGTTCCACAACACAGGATTTGAAAGCGATTAACATCCTAAGCAAACAAGTCGACAGGAAGCAATCGGTTCCCATCGAATAAACGGATGATGAAAATTTCAACGTTTTTCATCGCTTCGTAGTTTGTTTTGGGCTTGTTTTATGAACGAGAATTCGTCTATTAAAATTTGGTTGCTCAATGGTCTCAATCTGTGTTGAGAAGATGAACCTAAGCTCAATTACTGAAGGAAAATAATATAATAATAACGATGCGTTCTCGGCTGCCGCTCGCGGTGACCGTCCTTTGATGGTTCCAAACGAGGACACGGACAAACATCTGAGGGCTCTTCAAAACGCAAATATTTTCTTTAATTAATTTTTCTCTGTCGCCAGTTAAATTGGGTCATAGACTGTTTTGACGCAGTGCACGCCACGGGCCGTTTTCTTGATGCCAGCCTAACCAAACAATTAGCGGGAATCTGTACAAACACCAAAGCAATTTACATTCCTTTGGCAAACAGGTGTCTGCTTCGTGCCAAGAAGTATTGTGTCTGACATCGATTCAACGGTTCTCGTTCTTTTTGGACGCCTCTCAACCCACTCATTGCTTGCTCACTTATTCAATAACGATGACGGCACGTCATTGTCTACCGCTTCGGCAGTGTGCTCAACTCTTCAAACCGAGTGCTCTTTGATTATTCTCGGATTATTTCGTTACGACAGATTTCTAAATACATAACATAACATAACAAGATGAGCTAATGCATCATCAGCGATGTTGCTCTTGCCACCCGAAAGCTGTTGACAAATTCAATTGGTTGCACAGTCATATCTCTGACAATCGAGTTAAAAAAAAGAGATCTCTATGAAAAATTCCACGAGCGACTAACTTAGTTGAAACATTTTCCGCAAAGAAACCGCAGGTAACGGCTTGCTCCAAAGTTTCCACTCATTTTTGGGTGTGTTTGCCCAAGGTGAAAATCAATTTTCCGTGTGATTTGGACGGATTGACGACTGGTGTGAGACATCGGCGACAAGAAAATAAACGATGAAGCGAAGCACGTCGGCTGTAAGCTTCTGCGGTGGTTCGAAGCGTATCATTAATGAGCCTCGAAAAATGAATAATTAATGTGAAAATGCGAAAGGAACAGATTGTTGATTTTGAAATCCCAGACAATAATGTGGAGCGACGAGCCACATGACATTATTGAAGTTTGTTCATGCACAAGCGGTTGCCGCACGACGACCGTCTGGCATTCAATTGAATCAAAGGAGAAGAGCGGCTAGCACACAAAGCAGGCTTTGTTGTAGGTGGATGGCAAATAAGTTTCGAGCCAACCTTATCAGTGAAGACAACAACGCCGAAAACGGTCCAACACCCAACAATTGCTGTGAACAAAGTGCGAAATAGATTCCATTGGCCAATGATCACTTTCGGATTCCTAGAAATTTCTCAAACCACGTCCAAGCAAGCAATCGGAATTCGATTTAGGATTTTCTCATTAAAAGGATTACCATTATTCCCCGAAGACTTGCTTGGCTCTGACATTTCCACTGTTGTTGACTGCATAAGCCACCTCGTTGACCCATTCCGCACAGTTTCTCAACGGGGGTCGGCTGGTCATGTTATAAATCGCATGTCAACTGCTGGATTACCATTCTGTTCGAAATGAATTATCGCTCAAATCAAACTTAACGTTCAATCACTTGTCTATTCGAGATGTCGACCAGATTTGACTCAAAACCAATCATCGAAAGCCCGTTTCAATTTGCATGTTAAACGTCCGAAAACGAAGCCCACATGTTGATCATCTGTTGTTAATCATGGAAATTCACAACGGCACGGAGCATGCGCTGTCCAGTCTTACCATTGTGAATGGCTCTGCAAAAGCTCACTAACGTTTCATTCATAAAATCGTCAGCCGATTATCGTGGATCCAGTTCGCGTTCAACAGCGATACGTTGTTGACGATTATCCAACCACTCGGGGATATCGTTTTTGTGAAATTTCTCTAAACGTTTCGGTAAGCGATATCGCGCATTGAACTGTTATAGACTCGATTGAACATCACAGACAATCGAAAATTTATAGAAAATTCGCCGAGTGCGTTTTTGGTTCATTTGAAGTGAAAGCAAATTGGTTGTTAACGTCTTGAGTTCGATTTGATGTTTATCCGCGTTGAATTGGTTCCATTAAGCAAACCGCTAAGCTGAGAACTTGTGCAATCGACTCGTGTTCGACCAGCCAAAGACAAATTCAACCTTCCGTAAACGGGTGCACTTGACGAAGAAGCAATGCATAAATTTGAATTTGAAGAGAAATGATATTCGCGAACAATTTCAAAAGCAATTCAAATTTAGGTGCTCATTTTCCTCATTAAATGCCATTTCGCATTCTTTGAAATTGTTATGTTGTTTTGTGCAATTCTTACGGAACGTTGCTTGAACATAATTAGAGACCAAGGTAAATTTTTATGTCGCTCAACCCAGATAGCCCAGCTCGCGATGAAAAACATCGCATATTTTTTTTTTTTTACTACCAATCGACAACGGATGTGAACAAAAAGAAGAAGAAGAACCATCCAAACAAACGATTCATTCGAAACGAACACATAACAAAATATTTGATTTGTGATATTCCTACACGAAATGCCTG
>JANSTV010021668.1:0-16128 GCA_027564135.1 Lestremia cinerea
AACGATATTGTTTTCGCCTGCACGATAATCCAAATAGTTTGCATTATGAAATGAGAATCCAACCAAGATCCAACACACAGAGATAACTATAATATTTTCGAATAAGTTTAAATTACAAAGAAAAAAATACCAATATTATTATACAACCAAAATGATCGTAAGGAAAGCAAGCATGTGGAAAGAAAGAACACAAAAGAAAAATAAATCAACAAAAAAATGAGGAATTATAAATATTGTGAAAAAAAAAATATAAAAAAGAGAAATAAACAAATCAATAATTTTGGTGTTTTAATTGCCATTGAAGAAATTCCCCGGAATCGTTTGTTTGTTGCGATGACATTTTCGAATCGAAAATGTCTCATTTTGGGAAATGATCGATGAATCGATTGAATTGACGATGGCACATTTTCAACAGAACGAAACGTGCGCCCATTTGGATGCAGGCATGGCGGTAACAAACCAATTATTCTTTTGTTGAACAATCAATGAAGTTTTAAAATAACACGAAATCGTCAATTACAGGTTGTGCTGCTCAGCGAAATGTTTCCCCCCAAAAAAAGCAAAAGAAAATTCGAACCGAAAAAAAAAATGAGAATAAATCTTTTTTGAACATCCGAAAATCGGTGATTTTGGAGCGCATCCCTTTCTGGAGATTTTCGGGTAAATCAACCGCTCAATGTGTGTGTCAGTTTGTCTCTGTTTGTCTGTTTGTTTTGCATCGCACATGAATATCGCACTCATCACTCTGTTTGAACTCAGCAATCGGTCGATTGATTTCGATTCGACGGCAAATGTCTTGACCTTTGGTTCGCACTGTTTGTTTTGTTCTCTTTTTGGTTTTTGGTTTGATTTGTTTTCGTCTGGCACTTGTCGCACTCAGCCACCTCTGAACTCTCTCAAATTGATTGATTAGCATATCGCACCACATCTGTGTCCGTTGACGCTTTGTTATGGCCCAATGAATTGAGACTGATGTTTCTGCATTTTCAGCTCGACTCTTTTGCCCGTCGCTGGAATGCGCCAATGTCTCTCCAATGATCGCTGTTCATCTTTGGTATATTTTGTATGGAAGACTAGTGATTTTGTTGTTTTGTTTTGGATATTAACAATGAATCTCTGGTCTTTCTACAATGTATGCTGCTTTCTGCAAGCGTTTCTTCGTTGAATGTTGATTGAATGGTTGCTTTTGAGCGGGGAATTCTCAGATGGGAGATTGGAGAGTTCTCATCAGAATGCGAGCAGAATCCAATTTGTTGGATTGGCGGCAGAGTCAAATGGGTGAGCATTCATCCAGCGCGGGACAGCCAAGGGGTCGATGTCGAAAGAATGAAACGCCAGTGTTAAAATGAGGAGAAAGAAGCGGCAGCTCTTTATTAGCCATATCGTGATGAATTTACAGTACAACGTGGACACGAGCCGGAACGAGTCACTCCCAGCCGAATTCCCGCATCCGAGACTCAATCACCGCAATATCCGACTGGCTCTCCTTCAAGGACCTCATGTAATCGACGAATCCCCGGAAACCTGTGGCGGAAGAAAGAAAGACACTCGTTTCAACGCACTCCAAGGACCAGCCAATCGACATCACGCACCTGATTTTTCCTCATCGCTCATGAACAGGGCCAGAACGCTCATCTCACCATTGCCAACGATGCCTTTGACGATGTTCGATATCGGCAATTTGTCCTTCACAAAATGGTTTTGTAAAATGTGAATCAATTCAGTCAATAAATTGTCCGTAAATTGCGAGCCCAAAAGTTTCCTGAAGTCTTCATTGTAGATTCCCTGAAGAAAGAGGAGTTTTAATAGCAGATCGGACGAATTGTCTTGGAGAAGGTCCTACTTTGAGCAAAGCGTACTTCTGAGAGTCATTGACCAATGAAAGCCACGTTTTGTGGAATTGCGCCGTTGTTTTCGGCAACGAGATCGACGGTGAAGCCGTTGCTTTCTCCTCCCTTTCTGCAACGACTGGATCGGAGTTCTTTTCGACTTTGAAATTGTTGTTTAACTCCAACTGGCCCTTTTCCTTCGTGTCCGACTCATCAGTCTGCTTCGAAACTTCCTGCACTTTGGTCTGCGCCTCCAAACATCGATTCGTTGCCAGATTCGTGGCCAACACCCTTCGAATGGGAATGCGCTTGAGATCGGCTTTGTTCGAAGCGGCTTTCGAAGTAGCAACGGTGAGTTCAATTTTGTCTTCACTCTTGGAAACTTCAGTCAGGTCCCACGGCGGTAGTCGCTCAGGTTGTTTGCTCGAAACCGTTGCTGATTCTTTGATCGTTGAGTTCTTCACATTTTTCGTGACTTTCACTTCACGCAGCTTCTTATTAAGTCGTTCCTTGCCCTTTTTCGCATCTACATTGTTTGCATCCAATTCCAGTACCTTCAAGCAATCCTTCAAAGCCTCATCGATTTTCTGTAGTTGTTCCTTTGCTTGCATTCGACGGTAATACGCCTTAACCGAGCTGTCATCCAACTGAATGGCAATCGAGCAATCTTCAATGCACGAATTGAAACTGCCCAATTTCAAGTGGCACAGCGCTCGATTCGTGAAGAACACCGGATCAAATTTGTACGAGCGAATCGCTTCGGTGTAAAGTTCCAAGGCTTTTGTGAAATTTCCGGTTTTCACCTTGTCATTTCCCTTCGTTTTGAACTCATTCGCTATCGCTTGGGACCTGCTCAAACCTTCACCATTGAGCTTGCTCTTTTTCGGCGGTGCTCTGCTGTCATTGGTCGCCATGGAATCCCCTGTTTCATGTGATTTTTCCTTGAGCAGCACATGGCTACGCACTGGCATCGAAGAGCTCTGCGAAAAAAAGGCGAATCCAGTCGATCAATCAATCAAATATTCGATTCAATCGCATCATCGAATCACACTAACCTCACATTCAGCTGACAATCTTTGCTTCTCTTTGAGCTTCATTTCACGTTCCCATTCGTCCAAGCCCTTTATTTGATCGTTTATCGCCGTCGTATTTCGCACAATTCTCGTTTGCAACTCAATTTGTTGTTTTGCATCCATTTTTTTTGCCCAATTTTTCCTTTCAAACGTTTCGATTCGCTACAAAACCACACAAAAACCGAGAATAAACAACCAAGCGATTGCTTTGTAACTTGGAAACCTGTGATTCCGTTGTTTTGTTTTGCTCGCGAAACTTGTCACCGAGTGCGTTCAATCGGTCGCACGGCAATGAGTGCGTCCACTTCGCATCGATTGTCAACAAACTTCGAGTTCAGTGTGTTCGTCAAGGCAAAACTGAATGAAATCTTGACACACACAACAACAGGTCTAACATTGACAGAATATTTTCATTTTTTCTCTCGTTTTTTTTTTCGTTTTTTGTCTTCGTTTCGCTGATGGTTTTCGTGGATAAGCAAAGCTCTGCAGCAACAATAGAGTGTTAGAACGAAAATTTCGTCTTTTTTCGTTTTCATTTTGTTTTGTTAACCCATTTTTGTTGGCTTCGATCGGTGGTGATCGTCGAAACCAAATCAACAGCAGAAACACAACAGTTTCCTCTGAGTTTCAATTCAATCAGTGGTGTTTGGCGAAATTTGCTGGTGAAACGCCAAATAACCTTAACGTCAATGCTGACATGTATTGTTTTCATTGGAATTGACAAAGAAATAACAACACCACTACACGAATATCTGTTGATTTGGAACGTCGTTGAGTTCGTCCAAATAGTTCCACATAGTTAAGTATGAAGCGACAAAGGTAATCGACAATGTTAAAATGGTTCAAGACGGTCATTTTATTGGGAAATTCCCGAAAAATTCGTCATTTACAGAATCAGAAATCACAATTACGATGATTACAAGGAAATTACGGGTTCAACCGATATCGTTGACATTGATCGAAACATTCCATTGCAACGAGTACGACGAGACAATGTGCTGGAGGCTCAAATACAGACGGGTGATACCCTTCAAGCGATTGCCCTACGATTCAACTGCACGGTATGCTTGTGAATTGATTGAGATGATTTGACGGTGACGGTTCATCTCATTCCCTCTCACTCCCTCTCATTCCAGATATCGGACATCAAGCGACTGAATAAAATCGAAAAGGAGGTCGAAATCCACGCAAGGAAAACCATCAAAGTGCCTGCGAACGCTCAGTCAATCCTGTTGAACACGTACGACGAACTTCCAACAGTCCACAAGAGTGGACAGAATAGCCCGAAAACGAATCACAACAACAATAGCAAAATACAATCGGAACTGTTGCCAAATCAACTGGACGAGAAGCTGCTGGTGGCGTCTGTGAGCTTGTCGACGGGCAATGGATCGGTCGTCAATCAAAGCGATAGTATTAACGATATTATTTTAAAATCGGCCATAGCCACCACAACGGCACCGTCTGAGGACCGTTTGGATGCCGATGCCGATCCTAATGACGACTTATACACGCAACCGCTTTTGCTCGGCAACAATTTTCGATCAGCACCGCATCCAATATGCGGTGCGCCCAAGAACGATTTCTCTTGTTCCGGTTCGGATTGTGATATTTCCTGGATTTGTCTGTTGATATTCATATTGGCATTGTGCTTTGCCATACCGTTAATTTATGTTATTTATATCGCCGAGCACCCGGATAAATTCCATCATGATTCAGGCGACAAGTGACTTGTCGATTATGTCGGCTACTCACCTGCTGCCGCTGACGGTGCAACGAAAAGTGCTTTCTGTTTGGTCGGTCGTGTCAATCTCATTTTGGTCATGTGCCGTCTTGCTTCAACCACGGTCTTTTTACACTATTCTTTCTCTCCTTCTGATAATCTTCATTTACAAACTAAAAAATATTTATTTTCCTTCCTTTTACCTTTTTTGAAAGACGGTTTTATTTGAAAATATTATTTATTCTCTAAATTTACGACGAAACATTTCAAAGTGATGTTTTGCCTGTCTTCGAGGGGAGCATCCATCTCGAAGGACTGAAATCTCCCTTATGGGATTTCTTGGACGCGAATGTGTGCAATGTGTCTCTTGGAATGCTTCTCTTTGGATGAATAATTTCGATTCGAATGTCATCGAATGTGCCTTGCCAATGCAGGCCATCTTCGTTTGCTCAGATGTTTCGCTTTCGATTTGTTTTTTTTTTATTGCTCTTGTAAATTTCTTTTCTATTTTTAATGATCCACGTTGATTGGGTATTCCGAATAATTGAGCGAATTTAAATTTAAGGAAAGTATATTTGATGAAAGAAATGAGAGGGAAATGTCAAAGAAATTTTTAAATTTTATTAAAAAAAGAAAGACTTCGAAAGAATTGAAGTGAAAGTGTTTGAATGCCAGTGGTCTTGTGCGAATGGATAACTAGTTCAAGTAGACCATGCACTGAGACCATTCACATATTCTTGGAATATTTCTAGCATCGCCACAGGGATACGCTCATGAAAGCGCTCCAATTGCGGCACAATTTCGACGGAATCTACAATCAGCAACAATTCCGCCTGGTGGTCGACCACCCGTCCAGAAAGCTTAAGGCTTCTTGGCATCTCTATCGTTCGGTTCATCTGAATCCCCGTCCTCAGATTCATCCTCATCGTCTTCCTCATCGCTGTCTGTCTCCGTTTCTGAGTCTCCCTGGTCCAACTGCTGTTGATTTCGGTTTGTGTTTATGAACAGATCGTCATCATTGTCTGTGTCATCGTTTCGATTCAAATCTCCGCTCGCACTCGAACTGACTGCTCGCAGATTCTCCTTTGAGAATTTATTCGGCCAGATGCCATCTTTTGTGAACTCTTTGATGTGCTGCGGCGTCAGAATTCGAACGATTTCTCCTTTGACTTTGTCCCCTTCCTCGATGGTTTCGACAATAACGAAATCGCCTCGTTTCACCCAGACATTCTTCCGGAATTTCGTCGGCATTGACACCAGAAACTTCTCATCGGATTCGCTGGATTCCACTTCGTGGAGATTGTTGCCTCGACTCGACGTTATTCGAACAATCAGCTGACTATCTTCTGGATGCTCAAAGTCATCCAAATCCATTTCCTTCAAGACATGCTTGCGTTTGGTCACTTTGGACATTTTCCTGTGTGTTCCTGGTGGATGAAGGGGGAAAACCGTTTAGGTGGGTTTTTCTTAGAGGGAAATGAAAACGACCGATGGCCACTGGCGGTTCAACGTCAATTGCAGTCGCAACGAAAACCTACCTGGATTTCGACAATAATTCGCTTTGAGCTCGAATATGATTTTTATTTTGAATTCCGTTTTAACAACACATGTTTGTTGACGATAGTTGAAGACACATTCCTATTTGACATTTAATGCGTTTCATTTTCAAATGTCATCTAGTGGAATCGAAATGGTGTTGCCCGATTGAGTCGCACGCAAATCAACATTCGGTTGTTGAGAGCTTTTTAGGAACAAATTCTTGGCGATTCGCCTTCAAAGCCTCTTGAACTGAACAGCTTCAGCCCTCAAAAGAGTTCAAAGGCTCATCGATCGGCTGGAACGAAGTTCACCGAACCGCCTTTCCAACGAACGTAATCGGTTCATTTCCCGATTCGAAAACCGAACGAAACGCTAGCATGCCTCAAATGACAACTTGACAGTCGACTGTCTGGAAACGTAAATATCAAAACAGAAAAATGGCTGCCGGTCCGATTGCTGAAAGAAATCAAGGTAATTAAAATGAAGTTTTATTGAAAATTCGTGAGAATAAACTCATAAGAAATTCCACGAAAACCCGAGCCAATGGCCGTCACAATGCCTACAGCCAAAAACAAACAAAGACAAAATTTCGTAAATATCCATTTCCGAGCAAAACGGCGCGCAGTGAACGATTTTGTGTAAACGTTTGTTCATGTCAAATCCCGAAAACTAACCTAAATCCCTGAAGCATTTGCGGCTTCCCGAAGAAAGCACAAAACGAAAATGATTCAAAACAATTGCAATTCAAATTCCAGACGCCACGATATACGTTGGTGGCTTGGACGACAAGGTGACGGAATCGCTGCTATGGGAACTGTTCGTGCAAGCCGGTCCAGTTGGTAGGTTATCGCTTGCTTGAGCCGACGCCGACATCAGGCGAAATTCAAACAGATTTCCATTGAGATATTTCCATTCGTTTCCAGTGAACGTTCACATGCCCAAAGACCGTGTGACGCAAATGCATCAAGGGTACGGTTTCGTGGAGTTCCTCAGCGAAGAAGATGCGGACTATGCCATCAAAATCATGAACATGATAAAGCTGTACGGGAAACCGATTCGTGTGAACAAAGCGTCAGCGCATCAGAAGAATTTGGACGTCGGTGCGAACATCTTCATCGGCAATCTCGATCCAGAGGTCGATGAGAAACTGCTGTACGACACATTCTCGGCGTTCGGCGTCATTCTGCAGACACCAAAGATCATGCGAGATCCGGAAACGGGCAACTCGAAAGGATTCGCGTTCATCAATTTCGCAAGTTTCGAAGCATCGGACGCAGCCATGGATGCCATGAATGGACAGTATTTGTGTAATCGACCGATCACCGTGTCCTACGCATTCAAGAAGGATTCCAAAGGTGAACGTCACGGTTCAGCGGCTGAACGTTTGTTGGCCGCACAGAACCCATTGTCACATGCGGATCGTCCTCATCAACTGTTTGCCGATGCACCAGTGCCTCCAATGATTGGCATCCCTCCAATGGGACATCAAATTATGCCACCACCACTGATGGCACCGCCGCCGCCACCACCGTCATTCTCCTGTAAGTTCTCCAGGACATTCGACCAGACTGTCGACGCTAATCTCAATCCTCTTGCAGCTATTCCACCTCCGCCGATGCCTCCGATGCCCCCAATGCAACCGATGTCGGCGGGCGGTCAACCGCCACTACCAGCACCCTCTCAACGCATGATGGTCCCTTGGCAGAACGGTCCACCTCCGCCAGCTCCACCAAATTTCGCGAACAATGTCCCACTACCACCTCAGCCACCGGCAAATTGGCGTCCTCCACCACCGCCGCCAAACTTTTCAAACGCCCCAGCTCGGCCACAGTTTCCACCAGTTCCGGCCGGAAATTTCCCCAACAATTTCCCCGAAGGCTACAACTACCAGTAGTTGACGTAATTTATGTTAAAGATATCCTCCAACACTTCTTAGTTGTTAAGAGCCGCAAAAAAGAGAAAATAAATTTTTATGAAAATCGAATGACAAGAAAATGGGCGCTTTTTTGTTCATAATTTATTTTTCAATTAAATAAATTTATTTATTATTTCCTAGATATTTGTGTGTTCCAGTGTTTGTCTGTGTGTATGTCTGTGTGTTTGTGTTGATTTGTGGTTGATCGACATTTTGCATTGCATAGTTTTTTTTTCTTTCATTTATCTAATAATTGTTTAACAAGAAAAAACATTCCGTTTGAAGAAAAGATTTTAACATAAAATTAGGATAACAAATAGGAGACACATTGTCGGGCATCTCACGCAAGTGATGAGGCCAACAGCGGTGCTGTTTCATCTGGTGTGCATGGACTGCGAGGAAAAGTGTGGAACATCTCTTGTTTGACAGCGGCGAAATCCTCGTCAAACAATGTCGTCGAGAAGTATTGTGCGAACAAGCGTGCCATATACTCGTCTTCGCATTTTGGCAAGAAGCCGTCCAGGAAACCAATATGGCCTCCACGGGCAGTCACAAAAATAGAAACATGCGTTGATTTCTCAGCAGCGCGAATTGGAATGGCTGAAATGGGAGGGATCGTTATGAGTATATGCTATGCCAATTGAATCCGGAACTTCCAGAAGGTCCGGAACTTTCAGAACTTCCGGAACTTTCAGAACTTCTGGAACTTCTGGAACTTCCAGAACTTCCAGAACTTCCGGAACTTCCAGAACTTCCGAAATTATCGTCAAAAGCACTCACCGTCCAACGGCTGAAAAGGATCGTCAGCCGCGCTCAAACACAACAGCGGCGTAGAGATCTTGTGCAATTTATTGTGCAAAGTAGCGACACTGTAGTAGTCATCGACGCTTTTGTAGCCGAAATGCTTTGAAGTGAAAGCCGTATCGAATTCCTTGATGGTTCTGCTCTTCAGCACTTGATCCATATCGAAGCCGAATTCCGTTTGGGTGCTTTGATTTTGGAAAATTTCGCATTGTTGCAAGGTCTTGCACAAATTCAGTGTCAGATGTTTGCCCAGCATGTTGTTCAAAATTGGCTTCTCGATCGAAATCGAACCTGTGTGCGAGAGAAAGAGATGAAACGATTAATCACCATCAACAACAACGACAACGAAAAAAGAGTGAAAAAAAATTCAGATGGAGAATGATTACTCGCTCAAAGTGCACAATCGTCATGATGACGATCGCTTTGCGTCGAGTGGCTGGTTCAAGTTGAAAAACGCTTGATTGACAAATGTCGTTTCCATGCAGGCCGATAACAATCGCATGGCACACCGAAATCGTGTTTTGGCTACTTCACAAGCAAAGACATTAATTACGTTTAAATTTTGTTGTTTTTTTTTTGAATTTGATTCCGTTTGCATAAATTCAACGGTGTGAATATCGCGTGATGGCCAATCATTTGAGCGGAAACGTGATTATTTCGTGGGTCATCAGTTGATTGTCATCAGAGCGGAGGGCAGAAATGGGAATCGCGTTAGTGATATGACCGATAATCTTACCTTTTTGAACGTCCCATGGCACAGATATGATTAGACATGCAGTGAAATTGTCGCGAGCTTCCTCACTGAATTCGGCCAGGTAGTTGCCCAACACAAGGCCACCCATCGAAATGCCAGTCGCTCCGATTCTAGCATTCGGAAATTGACTGCGAATGTGAACGAGAGCATCTCGTAAATCGTCACTGTTTGCAGCGCAATACAATCGTGGCGTCTATTCGATAAAGATCGTAAGCGAGAAATTCAATAAAAAAAAAATACTTTCGATCGGCCAGACTGTTGATATCGCAATTACCTTCAAAGCAACACCGCCAAGGCCACGATTATTGAAAACTGCCACTCGAGCACCAAATTTTCCGCAAGCTTTGACCAGGCATTTGATGTATTCCGATTGCGAGGAACCAGTCAGACCAGGTAAAATTAATATCACAGGTGAATCATCACTAACATTCACTTCCGTCCAGTCTATGGCTATCTCGCCGCCATCACGAAGCGTTATCATTTCACTGCAAACAGAAATTTCGTTTGATTAATCCAACCGAGCTGAGGTGGCATCGCCGTGGGGAGAGGCTAGGCTTACCGGCGATACTCCATTGGCGGGAGGACTTTCTGTCTTATCAGACTGGCGACAACCGTTTGTAAACGACTCTCGAAACACCAAATTGTCGGCCAGAATTTTTGTTCGAGCGTCGGAACTTTCTTCAATAAATACGATCTGAATGGTCCTGTGCTAATTGCTAGGATTGGTCGCTGGAAAGGATTTGAGGGAAAGCTTGAATTTTTGGTCTCAAACTTGAGAGCAGCTCTTGGAATGAACTCCAGTTGGGTTCTTGGTCTTGGGCGAGTATTCTCTTTCTTTCTTTCTCTTTCTCTCTCAAAGAAAAAAGATATCTTTCTTTCTCTTTCAAAGAAAAAAAGACATGATTCTTTCTCTTTCTCTTTCTCTCTCAAAGAAAGAAAAGAAAAGATAAAATCCAATTGACCCGAAAACCAAGCTGATCGCGCTGATAGATCGCAATAACGATCATTCGATCGAGCAATAAAACTTACCTTAACTACTTCGACGAGATAATAAACAAGATATCCACCGAGGAAAATGGCAAAGAAATGCCAACGAGGCATATTGGTCAAATACCAAGACAATTCCAAAATCATGCTTCCAAAATGTGTGGTACCGCAACTGGACGTAATGGACGAAACGGGCGAATCGTATGGCAAAACAAAACCACCAAAATGACGAAAACCGTTGAAACCGTGCAAAACTGCAGAAAAACGCTGAGCTACACTTTTCGTGACCGACAAATCCGCAATGTGTCCGATCAATGCACGAATGTTATTGTCAACACAGTAATACATCCAATGTCTGAAATGAAACGATCGAACAACAGCTGAGTTTTATATAAGATCATGCACATTGTGATTGATTAATGACTTAATAACTCGACTAATCTTGATCGGACAATCGAACCAGACACGTTGAAGATTCTGATAAAAGCGCCCTCCGAAACTGGGTTTCACGTTCTACGTTTTGGTCGAGCGAAACGAAAAAAAAAAATAAAACGAAAAAGAAATGCTACCGGTGGAGCATTTCATGATCAATATATGGTCAATCATTTATCATGGCTGTGTGACACACATGGCCTTATCAATTCGACCCACCAAAAATAAAAATTTTGACGAACGGACGCAACTTGTGCGCGACCACCAATCAATCCGGTTATCAAACTATAAATCGTTATCGCGATTACGCCGTTCAAAATCCAGAGGAGCGAGGCGAGGCGACCACCCGACCGTTGGCGCTAGGAGACAAACGGCGACGGAGAACAACAAAATCCAACAAAAACAAAAAAAAACAAAATCGGAAAAATTGAAGGAAAAAAACACACAATTTCAAACCCGTTGACCATTCTCATAAATCCAGTAAAGAACCGAGGAATGGCACGAGCGAGAAAGGAAATCGACCACAAAACAATTGAACGGGTGCGCAGTCAGCGTGTGTTTTTCCAATTGCGGAACAGAGACCCAACGATGATGTTATGTCTGTGGTTTCAAGTGATTCAAAGTGGTTACAGTTCGTGGAATTGATAAGCAAATCGCTCTAGAGCAATTTTCAAATGTTGACTATTTGCTTCGTTCGTTCGACAATCATTTTTTTTTTATTATTTATTTTTGTTCCGTTCGCTCTCGACATTGTCATCCATCATTCAATGATTTCATATACCGTCATTGACACGGTGTTTCGGTGTCACCGATGTTTGGGACGATCAAAAAATGGATCGAAATCACTGACTTTGATTGCGAATGGCATCTTGGGTGTCCGATTCGAAACGGTCATCGTATGACCCATCGTAGACCAGTCTCGATCAGACGGCGAAAAGAATAAAAGAAATGTAAATGGGATTCCCCACGGGCTCGAATTGGTGTCGAGCCAGTACTTGACAGCCAACAGCAAAAAAGCGCTGATGAAACCATTGGCGATGGGCGCAAGCCGATCGACATGAATTTCCCTGCCAAACGATACAAGGCGCATTGATTGATGTTATGCATTTTCATTTTCATTCCCATTTCGGATCCGACCGCTTACATAACGGCCGCACCACATCGCCACAACACGGCCAATTATCGATTCCAAAGCGAAGCAATTCAGTCAGAATCGGGAGAAAGAGACAAGAAAAACAATGGAAAAACCACTGGTATTTCGACTCGATGGCGGGGAATTGTGGGAATAGAAAATCACAACATTACGTCTCGCTTTCGCCGGAGCTTAGAATCGATAGAAATTCGTGTTTATTTATTTATCATCGATAATTATCTTAATCCATTTTTGTCGATGTGTATTTTATCCGTTTCGTTCGTCATCGACAATGGCTCGATTTTGAAAACGATTTTCTCGTTTCGTTTCGAACGAGAATGCTGTTTCGTTCGTGTTGCTGTTGGACGGCCGTTTGTTGGTTGTATCCAGTTCGAGGTTCCGCATAAATAATGAATGCAAAATCGCTTTCAGAAATCGAAGCATATGAAAATGATGTGAAAAACATTTTTCCGGATTGTTTTTCGTCCCCCTTCCCCCGCCGTCGAACGGTTAAGCGGATTGCAGCCGGAACAATACCATCGATGCTTGATGGATGATTCGACTGGAATTCTCATAAACGATGATTACGTAAATTCGTATCCGATCGAACGAACAATGAAAGGGAATTCCATCAAGTTGTTCGATCTCAGCACGAATTTGGGGCCCTTGCGACCGTTGAGGTCGCAGCAACTCAACTGATGCCAAGGTCTTAATGATTCATTCGAATCAATTAGAGAACGAAGCAAACACCGTCGAGATGCGATTTAAATTTTTTTTCTTAAATTTTCGCGGCTCCCTTCAAAATTCGATGATGAAAATGGATTTAAAATAACTGTAATCGGCGGTTCGGGCACTTAGCAATCGAATGGGAAGCAATTCATTCAAATTCACCGCCACCGCCGACAATGAAACGCTCGAATGAATTGAATGGTTTGTTATTGAAACGAAACGAATGATGGAATGACACATGCGAATGACCATATGATTATGACAGTCCAAGCCAATGTGCTTGACCATCAAAATCGAACTAGTTTTAATGAAATCACGATAAATCACCTGCCGGTTGAGAGTCGGGCGTCCGTCGAAATGTTTGTCAATTGAAATTTCGGTGATTGTCGGATATTTCGTCGTTGTGGGTTGTGTTCGTTACGGCTTTTTGCGTCTTCGCTTCGATCGCCTGCACGTTCGACTGTTGCCCGTTTAAAATGTCAAATCACCGCACCTGCACTGCAAGTGAAAAAAAAACGAAAAAAAAAAAATAATAATAATACAAAATGCTATCTTACTCCATGACGTAACGCTCTAATGTTCAACCAGCAGACTAGACATCAACAAGGCGATATGACTAACTTTGACAAGTTCGCTTTAATCAACATGTATTCAGTAGTCGAAACACACAATGTGTGCGGATACGATTCGATTGTGGAACGGCACTGCCGATGTTTGCGCGAATTTTGCGATTTCGTCCAAATTTTTCGCGCGATTGTATGTTACTCACGTCGTATCCAATAGCTTCGACAATGCACACTAAATAACTTATTCTATTTGATTTCTGGTGTTTGGTCCGTGGCGAGAGAGCTTATGCCGACCCGACCTGTGTGCCGTTTTGTGTGTCTGTGATGCTTGAATACAACAGCAACAGCAACCAATGCGGTTCACTCGTGCCGTACACAACATCTGGGTATGGGTCGTATGGGTCGGTACAAACTATCTATATATATAGATAGCCACTGCTGTCGCTAGCGCTTCAGCATTACAACAAGAAAATGTGCCGGCTAAACTCGTGCTTTACGTGATTTATTTCCAACTGAACTGAATCCAAAATGAAAGCGAAAGAAAAAAGAAGAAGAAATTCAAATGAAAATGACAACAACAAAAACAACGGAAGAAAAAACGCTCATCCGAATAACGAGCACACAAAATAAATGACTGTTTTTTTTTTTCATGCGGCAAAGTGGAGAAACATTAATGTTTTTCTATTTTTGATTGAAAATCGGAACCGCACATTGAAAACACACAAACGGTCAACCAACGCCTTCTGACCCAATCTTCGTTCAGACTCCGGAAAAGTGAATCAGTTGGTGAACTTCGGACCGAGTCGTCGTTTTGATCGCAGGTCGACGGTCGATTTTTCCGAATTTTCCTTTCGAAACGCAAATTTCTGCGCAGTATTTGAAAATTTTTTGAAAAAAAATCAACCAAAAACAAAAACAAGAAAAACTTTGTGCGGAAATGAGTTTGCGGCGCAATCCAATTCCAACGATCGATGGATGTTGCGTAATAGGCCATTTCATTTTTGTTTTATGGAAATGTCACATGGAAATGAAGTGGTTTTTAGCGTTTCGGTCGAATGTCAACTCACCATGAGATGCCTTGCGGGAGGTGGACACGGTGCGGCCGAAGATTTTCTGGTTGGCTGGTGCTCCCTTCGACAGTTGCAAAGAAAATCCGGCAATTTCAGCGGAATAATAATCGAATGTTCGATGCCATAAATAGCGACCTCTTACATCACACTGTCAGACGAAGTAGACCCGTTGACATTGAACGCAACATCAATGAGTTTACTGTTCAGCTGAATCATGATCGATGGTGTAGGT
This sequence comes from Lestremia cinerea, assembly GCA_027564135.1. Classification (NCBI taxonomy): domain Eukaryota; kingdom Metazoa; phylum Arthropoda; class Insecta; order Diptera; family Cecidomyiidae; genus Lestremia; species Lestremia cinerea. The sequence continues at coordinate 14,786 of JANSTV010021668.1, forward strand.
AGCTGTGCTCTGAACTCATCTTGCTCTCTCTCTTCCTCCACTCGCTCGATCAGCCCAAGTTTCGATATTGTTTTCCACGGATTTTCTCAAAGGGAGGAGCAAAGCACTTTGACTTACCTTTCAACAAGAACGGTGGCACTTGAGCGCTTTCGGAGCACCGAATTCAAGTGTTGAGTTTGACCTTTTTCCGCGTTGAAAGTTTCGATGAAGGCGAGAAAGCACGAGGCACAAACGATTTTTGATAAATCACCTGATCGAAATGAACGAATCAAGAGACCTCTTCAAAAGATAGTCAAACGGTGGCCGAAAGACAAAAGGACACCGAAGGGGGCAGCGTACATCAAAGTTAACGAAATGTGGGACCGAAATCACGGAAAGCAGAAATTCATAAATTGATTCACAACAAATGAATATCGCCTTGAATTGTAAATTGAAATCAATAAAAGCTGTGTGTGGCGGTTGTTGTGATGCCGCAGTGCAGCAACCCTCTAACACAAACAAACGGACCGAATTGAACGACACCAGTAACTGAACCGTCAGTCAGTCGGTCGTGGCTGTTGTCGTCGTCGTCGTCATCATCGTCGTCGTTGCTATTGCTGTTTTCCTTCGCCTCGATGATCAATCTGGTTTTTCTTTTTTCGGTTTTTCCTCGTGGAAAAGCGGAAAACCGCCGGAAACTCAAACACAGAGAGAGAGAGGGAGAGTGAGATTTGCTTGCGTGACATTGCTCTTGCAGATATTCTCTTAACATCGCCAAATGGGATGTTGCTCATGCTGCAGCAAATTGAACGCACCAAATCTCGATTGAATTTGCCGCAATGCAAGCTCGAACCGCAATCGGTTTGATGTGTATGTGATTTCAACCAGAACCGCAAATCCCATTGCCCAAAACGAAATTGTTATTCATCATTCGATTACTTACGCGCAACGAGAATGTTCCTTGAGGCCCGCATGAATGCAGTCTCATTGGCGATACCAGCTGAATTGATAAACCAACAATCAGCTAATGCCGAAAGTCATGCGTGCTCTTCACCCCCGGACCGCGACGTGCACGACGAACATTCCAGAAATTGAACCGAAAAATAGCCACCAAATTGCCGCGCTGGAAAATTAGCGACGATTCTCGTACGCTTCGAGGGAACAATTCGATTTGCGGCCTAGCCAAGACATACTCGTGGCTGCATTGCAATGGCTTCACTGCTATTTGCGTCCGGCGGAGGCACGATTTCGATGAGCCATCGAGCCGTGTGGCCTCCGGTCCACCAACATTGACAAACATGAATATGAAATTCAATCGTTGAATTTATTGATAATTTATAGTATTTGCTACATTTTGTTGTTGT